>JAULAV010001216.1:0-30001 GCA_030789695.1 Scilla litardierei
TGATTACATAATGTATATATCTCTCCCCCTTGACATCGTCAAAAAGGTGGACATCAAAAATATCACCCTTTGTCATCTTAACCAAGATGTGACAATATGCAAGAAAAGAAAGATATGTATGATACCAAATTTAAAAATTTAGTGGGTATCAATTCACTATCCCATGCTCCCCCTAGATCATAGAAATGGTCAACTTTTGACTTCTAGGATCTAATATCAATTATAATTAATGGAGCCATGGGCCTAAAGTGTATCAAAGCAATAGATATGGAAAAATCAAGCTTCAAAGATACACAAGGATATTGCCAAAAACAATGAAACATGAAACATGTTGGCAATAAACAAGAGGTTTGGTTTGAGACCCAAAATAACCAAATGTAAATAAAGATCTCAAATAACCTCCGAAATGAGAGTTAAAATGTCTTAAAATAATTTAAACATATAATATATTAACTCCCCCATTGACATACACATGGATCAAAAATGCATGCATGTCAATAAACCCCAAGGTTCCCATTTTCATGAAAAATACATATAATAGAAAGTATTTTCAAAAACATGAAACACACACACAACCAATGGGTATGCAAAAATATAGCATTAAGCACAATACACATGCAATATGGAAATGTGTGTGAGGAACCTAAACATTAGGTAACCAAACCCAAGAGGAGTTTGATTTCCTAATGTAATCACATGAGGTGATCACATCCCTAACTAGAGAGTTGATGTAACTATTCCTCTCTTGCACACTAACCTTAGTGGGAATCCATAATTTCAAGGAATTCATAGGCAAGGGTTTTGCCTTTGCAAGAGGGGGATGTGGCATGCTTAGGTGTAGAAACGAATTTCTTGGCATGCAAAGAAGGAGGATTTTGCTTCTTAGTAAAAAATGAAGATTTTTCATTCTTCCTCATTACCTCGAGATCTACATGCTTCTTGTTGATGTTATTGTTGTACAAGAAAGCATGGTGATTCTTCTTAGGTGCTTTAGCAATATATCTTGTATTTGAACCATAAGAGGAATTAGAGGTGGGTTTGGGAACCACATTTTGAATATAAACCAAACCTCCTCTATGATTTGCCGGATGTTATTTTTCCAACAAATCGTGGAGTGAATCCCTAGAATACACAAAGCTTATGAGCTTACAGGATTTCTCTTCACATTTCAACGTAAGTTGTTGAATGTGAGCATCTAAGCTAAGGTTTTGAGCAACAAGTTTTTCATTTGTAAGGCTCAATTCCTTAACTTGAGAGAGAAGTGTGTCTCTCTCACAAGTGTCATACACATGCCTTTCATCATGAATATTTACACTAGATGATTCTAACTCATGCACCCTACTCATAACATTATCAAGTTTAGCTTTCATTTTATCATATGAGTCGATGCACTTACTTGCCAAGTTGGAGGCCACATTTAAGCGGTATTCGAGTTCCTCGTAGGATAATTTTCCTTCCTCCACTTCCTCATCACTTTCCTCCACGCTTGAGCTTGACGAAGACTCTTCCCCATTAGCCATGAAGCAACTTTCTTCTTTGGAGTTGAGCCATGTCTCTATCTCTTCATCGCTTGAGTTAGATGAAGTTGATGAAGAATCATCAAAGGCAACGAAACACCTTTGATCGTGCTCCTTGTCATCATCTTCTTCATCATTAGATGTGTCCCCATCGGAATCATCAAATGTGCCGATAAGTCCCTTCTTTTGGTTCTTGACC
This sequence comes from Scilla litardierei, assembly GCA_030789695.1. Classification (NCBI taxonomy): domain Eukaryota; kingdom Viridiplantae; phylum Streptophyta; class Magnoliopsida; order Asparagales; family Asparagaceae; genus Scilla; species Scilla litardierei. Next base: position 1,717 of record JAULAV010001216.1, read on the forward strand.
TCGGACTTGGCTTTCCAATGTTTCTACCCTTATCTTTATAGCTTTCTATGTTGGGTTTGGAAGGGCATTCGGTAGCCACATGACCTATTCCACTACAGTTGAAACAAACCAACTTGTTAGACTGTGAGGCAAACTTTGATGAAGACATACCTTGATTATCCTTGAGGAATGCCTTGAAATTCTTGAATTGCTTGGCAAGCTCGATGTAGTCATTATCGCTAAGATCTTCTTCATCTTCACTTGGAGCTCTTGTTGGAACTGCTTTTTCCACTTGAAAGACTCCTTCTCACCATGAAGAGCAACGCCCTTTTTCTTTCAGGGCTTGGTTGACTGAATCTCTTCCTTATGTTGAAGTAACACTTCATGAGAGATCTCCAATGTATGCCAAATACTATTGGCCGATTTGCACATGGAGATGCGATCAAACTCATCCGGAGTGAGGGCGCAATGGAGAACACACATAGCCCTAGCATTGACTTTGATCAAGTCCTTCTTCGGTTTAGTTCTCAAGGTCGCGGGTAAAGTAGGCTCCTCGAAAGGTGACTCCGATTTGTCCCAAAGGTCGTGACTCTTCAAGTAGACCATCATCCTGATCTTCCAACTCGGATAGTTGGTTCCGTTGAAGAGCGGGGGTCGGACGTTAGAATGACCTTCTTCATGAGGCGCGGATGTTGCGTTGAATGCCATCGTTGCAGTATGCTATAACCTCACTCTGATACCAATTGTAAGGATCGCCTTACCCTTGCAATACTAACAACACACACTAGAGGGGGGGGGGAATAGTGTAATGGCAATAAAATTGTCCAATTAAAATTTAACTTGCAAATGCGGAATTATAAATGCAAGAGGAATTAAAAGGCACAATCAACCCAAACGCAAACACACAGTTTTACCCTGGTTCCCCAAACTTGGGTACATCCAGCCACACCAATATTCACTATATTACCGCACAGAGAAGTGAATACAAATCTTACAAGGAGATACCCCAAAAAGAGGATTTATGCCCAACACAAGGACCCAACCAATCCTACACGAGGATCAAGACTCCCACACAGAGAATCACTAACTCCCACTCAGAGAATTAGAGTTAGACTTACACAAGGACACTAGAACTCCCACAAAGAGAGTTAATTCCCACAAAGAGAATTCCCTAGTCCCACAAAGAGACAACCTCCCACAAAGAGAGAAACTCCCACAAAGAGAGTATCCTAATCTCACAAAGAGAAAAAGGAAGACAAATTACACCAAGTAAAGTAAATACTCTTACCTATGCCTTGAGATGCTTACTCAAGAATGAATGCAAGGCATGGAAGAGGATCTCCAAGTGTTGGAATATGCTTGAGAGCACTTGGATGATTTCCCTCGAGCTGGACTTCAATGCATGTAGAAAGATGAGTGCTCAATAGAGGGAAATGAGGGAGCTTGAGAGTAGCTTATTGATCTCTTGAGATTTTCTATAGAGTCAAAAGTTATCAAGTGTTGTCCAGAGTTCTCAAGAGATGGCAGCACACTCATATATATAGGAACCCCATATCAAGCCCAAAAACCCAAAGAAACAGCCAAATGAACAAATCTGCAACGGTTAGAAACTGGGTGAAAACGACATGAACAGTCGACTGTTGAACAAAAGACAGTCGACTGATCAACGACTAGAAAATATCCAACGGCTATAATCTGAGCCAGGACAGTCGACTGAAGAAGTCAATACAGTCGACTGAAAAACAGGACAGGCGTCTGTTAATCCTTCAGCAGGCGACTGCTGCAGGGGATGGATCGAAACAGAGAGATGCACTCTTTCTCCAATTCTTCGCACAGGCGACTGATGTTAATACTACAGTCGACTGTCAAGAAATCAAGCGACTGTATATTCTTCATTAGTCGTCTGTAGTAAGAGATGGAGAAACAACAGAGAGATGCATGGAATGCACTTACGCTATACAGGCGACTGATGACCAATCTTCAAGCGACTGTAAAAATACAGGCGACTGTAAACTGATCGACAGACGACTGTGCCTAAAGCTCAAGTTTGAGTCAATTGAAATGTTGACTTGAGCTGTGCATGTTAGACGATTGTAGAAGGATCTACAGGCGACTGCAAATCACCCAGTCGACTGTGTTTCCTTCAGCAGGCGACTGACGGAAAGCCAGAGACTCCAAATGAGTATTTGGACAGAGTGAACCTATTGGGTTGGATTCTATGATAATCCTAAGGCTCACTAAGATGGTTAAATGCATATGCATGAATGAGTAAACCATCTAACAAGGCATTACATTAACCCTAGACTCAAAAGAGAGAGAAATAAATAAAGTAAATTACATGGATTACAATGCTTTCCTTAGAGTCTAAGTCTTCAATCTTGATGCCTTGATTGCTCTCCATCATCTCCAAGCTTTGGCACTCCTTGAGTCCAAACAATGGCCCTTCTTCACATGATGTCCATCCTTACACCAAGTGATTAGTCTCCAAGAAAGATATCCTTGAAATAAACTGAGAGACTAAAACATGAGATTCATTAGCAACAACATAATGTTGTGATCATCATCAAAATAAGATTGGTATAAAACACCAATACTCAACAATCTCCCCCCTTTTGATGATGACACACATTACGTAAATCATAAAGAATTAAAGCACAATGCTAATGATCTCCCCCTACTTATATGAACCAATTACATATGAGCTACACAACGGTAAAAACTCATAATACCAATAAAAGCATGGTGGCAGATAATAGGCATGGATTACATAAACCAATTGCAAAGAATAAAAGCATGCAAACATGAATGGTTTATCTAATCCCATATATCTCTCCCTATAGAGAAATCTCTCCCCATATGCATATGTATATATCTCTCCCCCTATAGATATGATTACATAATGTATATATCTCTCTCCCTTGACATCGTCAAAAAGGTGGACATCAAAAATATCCCCCTTTGTCATCTTAACCAAGATGTGACAATATGCAAGAAAAGAAAGATATGTATGATACCAAATTTAAAAATTTAGTGGGTATCAATTCACTATCCCATGCTCCCCCTAGATTATAGAAATGGTCAACTTTTGACTTCTAGGATCTAATATCAATTATAATTAATGGAGCCATGGGCCTAAAGTGTATCAAAGCAAGAGATATGGAAAAATCAAGCTTCAAAGATACACAAGGATATTGCCAAAAACAATGAAACATGAAACATGTTGGCAATAAACAAGAGGTTTGGTTTGAGACCCAAAATAACCAAATGTAAATAAAGATATCAAATAACCTCCGAAATGAGAGTTAAAATGTCTTAAAATAATTTAAACACATAATATATTAACTCCCCCATTGACATACACATGGATCAAAAATGCATGCATGTCAATAAACCCCAAGGTTCCCATTTTCATGAAAAATACATATAATAGAAAGTATTTTCAAAAACATGAAACACACACACACACAACCAATGGGTATGCAAAAATATAGCATTAAGCACAATACACATGCAATATGCAAATGTGTGTGAGGAACCAAAACATTAGGTAACCAAACCCAAGAGGAGTTTGATTTCCTAATGTAATCACATGAGGTAATCACATCCCTAACTAGAGGGTTGATGTAACTATCCCTCTCTTGCACACTAACCTTAGTGGGAATCCATAATCTCAAGGAATTCCTAGGCAAGGGTTTTGCCTTTGCAAGAGGGGGACGTGGCATGCTTAGGTGTAGAAACGAATTTCTTGGCATGCAAAGAATGAGGATTTTGCTTCTTAGCAAAAAATGAAGATTTTTCATTCTTCCTCATTACCTCGTGATCTACATGCTTCTTGTTGATGTTATTGTTGTACAAGAGAGCATGGTGATTCTTCTTAGGGCTTTAGCAATATTTCTTGTATTTGCACCATAAGAGGAATTAGAGGTGGGTTTGGGAACCACATTTTGAATATAAACCAAACCTCCTCTATGATTTGCTGGATGTTGTTTTTCCAACAAATCGTGGAGTGAATCCCTAGAATACACAAAGCTTATAAGCTTACGGGATTCCTCTTCACATTTCAACGTAAGTTGTTGAATGTGAGCATCTAAGCTAAGGTTTTGAGCAACATGTTTTTCATTTGTAAGGCACAATTCCTTAATTTGAGAGAGAAGTGTGTCTCTCTCACAAGTGTCATACACATGCCTTTCATCATGAATATTTACACTAGATGATTCTAACTCATGCACCCTACTCATAGCATTATCAAGTTTAGCTTTCATTTTATCATATGAGTCGATGCACCAACTTGTCAAGTTGGTGGCCACATTTAAGCGGTATTCGAGTTCCTTGTAGGATAGTTTTCCTTCCTCCACTTCCTCATCACTTTCCTCCACGCTTGAGCTTGACGAAGACTCTTCCCCATTAGCCATGAAGCAACTTTCTTCTTTGGAGTTGAGCCATGTCTCTATCTCTTCATCGCTTGAGTTAGATGAAGTTGATGAAGAATCATCAAAGGCAACGAAACACCTTTGATCGTGCTCCTTGTCATCATCTTCTTCATCATTAGATGTGTCCCCATCGAATCATCAAATGTGCCGATAAGTCCCTTCTTTTGGTTCTTGACCTCGGACTTGGCTTTCCAATGTTTCTACCCTTATCTTTATAGCTTTCTATGTTGGGTTTGGAAGGACATTCGGTAGCCACATGACCTATTCCACTACAGTTGAAACAAACCAACTTGTTAGACTGTGAGGCAAACTTTGATGAAGACATACCTTGATTATCCTTGAGGAATGCCTTGAATTTCTTGAATTTCTTGGCAAGCTCGATGTAGTCATTATCGCTAAGATCTTCTTCATCTTCACTTGGAGCTCTTGTTGGAACTGCTTTTTCCACTTGAAAGACTCCTTCTCACCATGAAGAGCAACGCCCTTTTTCTTCCAGGGCTTGGTTGACTGAATCTCTTCCCTATGTTGAAGTAACACTTCATGAGAGATCTCCAATGTATGCCAAATACTATTGGCCGATTTGCACATAGAGATGCGATCAAACTCATCCGGAGTGAGGGCGCAATGGAGAACACACATAGCCCTAGCATTGACTTTGATCAAGTCCTTCTTCGCTTTAGTTCTCAAGGTCGCGGGTGAAGTAGGCTCCTCGAAAGGTGACTCCGTTATGTCCCAAAGGTCGTGACTCTTCAAGTAGACCATCATCCTGATCTTCCAACTCGGGTAGTTGGTTCCGTTGAAGAGCGGGGGTCGGACGGTAGAATGACCTTCTTCATGAGGCGCGGATGTTGCGTTGAATACCATCGTTGCAGTATGCTATAACCTCGCTCTGATACCAATTGTAAGGATCGCCTTACCCTTGCAATACTAACAACACACACTAGAGGGGGGGTGAATAGTGTAATGGCAATAAAATTGTCCAATTAAAATTTAACTTGCAAATGCGGAATTATAAATGCAAGAGGAATTAAAAGGCACAATCAATCCAAACGCAAACACATAGTTTTACCATGGTTCCCCAAACTTGGTTACATCCAGCCACACCAATATTCACTATATTCCCATACAGAGAAGTGAATACAAATCTCACATGGAGATACCACACAAAGAGGATTTATGCCCAACACAAGGACCCAACCAATCCTACACGAGGATCAAGACTCCCACACAGAGAATCACTAACACCCACTCAGAGAATTAGGGTTAGCCTTACACAAGGACACTAGAACTCCCACAAAGAGAGTTAATTCCCACAAAGAGAATTTCCCAGTCCCACAAAGAGACAACCTCCCACAAAGAGAGAAACTCCCACAAAGAGAGTATCCTAATCCCACAAAGAGAAAAAGGAAGACAAATTACACCAAGTAAAGTAAATACTCTTACCTATGCCTTGAGATGCTTACTCATGAATGAATGCAAGGCATGGAAGAGGATCTCCAAGTGTTGGAATATGCTTGAGAGCACTTGGATAATTTCCCTTGAGCTGGACTTCAATGCATGAAGAAAGATGAGTGCTCAATAGAGGGAAATGAGGGAGCTTGAGAGTAGCTTATTGATCTCTTGAGATTTTCTATAGAGTCAAGAGTTATCTAGTGTTGTCTAGAGTTTTCAAGAGATGGCAGCACACTCATATATATAGGAACCCCATATCAAACCCAAAACCCAAAGAAACAGCCAAATGAACAAATCTGCAATGGCTAAAAACTGGGTGAAAACGACAGGAACAGTCGACTGTTGAACAAAAGACAGTCGACTGATCAACGGCTAGAAAATATCCAACGGCTATAATCTGAGCCAGGACAGTCGACTGAAGAAGTCAATACAGTCGACTGACAAACAGGACAGTCGCCTGTTAATCCTTCAGCAGGCGACTGCTGCAGGGGATGGATCGCAACAGAGAGCTGCACTCTTTCTCCAATTCTTCGCACAGGCGACTGATGTTAATACTACAGTCGACTGTCAAGAAATCAGGCGACTGTATATTCTTAATTAGTCGTCTGTAGTAAGAGATGGAGAAACAACAGAGAGATGCATGGAATGCACTTACGCTATACAGGTGACTGATGACCAATCTCCAGTCGACTGTAAACATACATCCAGATAAATGATGGTGCTTAATCGAGAAGGTCGTCGTTCTCGAAGTCTTTTGCAGTAAACATTGTTGGTGGCTGAACAGCCGCCAAGTTTGTTTCAGGTAGAGACTTCTGGCTCGCCTGGTATAGATCCTGGAGGTGGCGAGGAGTGCGGCAGTTTCTGGACCAATGGCCAGTCATGCCGCATCTATGGCATTTATCCTCCCAGTTCTTCTTTGGAAGTGACACTTGCTCGGTGTTCTTTTGCTTCCAAGTGAAGTTTCTTTTTCCCTTGTTGTTTTTGTTTGTCTGTGGAGCTGCACCTCTTGGTTGCTTCATTATAGCTTTCCCTTTAGTGTTTTTAGCCTTCCTCTTGTTTTTCCACTTCTGGGGAGAAACGTGGTGGGCTTCAGGGATAGGGGCAGTGCCAGCTGGACGCAAGTTATGAGTTGCAAGCAGTAAGTCTCGATTCTGCTCTGCCCTAAGTAGGCATGAGATCAGATCGGAGAATTTCGTGAAATTGCGTTCACGATACTGCTGCATGAGGATTGCATCTTTCTCGTGAAACGAGGTAAATGTCTTTTCCAACATGCGCTGTTCTGTCACTTCTTCACAGCACAACTTCAGGCGTGAGGTGATGTTATGAAGTGCAGAATTGTACTCAGCGACGGACTTATAGTCCTGAAGTCTGAGGTTTTCCCACTCATAACTGGCACGGGGTAATATAACATCAATTTGATGTTTATACCGTGCTTCCAGCGCTGTCCATAGGTCCTTTGGGTCCTCAACCGTTAAGTATTCGGCCTTCAAGGTCCGATCTATATGTTTCCTAATGTAGATTATGGCTTTCGCATTATCTACATCGGATACAGTGGTTGTAGGGCTGCTGCTAGATGTAGCAGAAGCTTCGGCCGCTGCTGGGGCTGAGGAAGGAGCCAAAATGGAACCAAGGAGGGCCATCGAACGCAAGTGGAACTTCAGGTCCACTCGCCAACTCAGGTAATTTGTCCCTGCAGAATCAAGGACTTCGAAATCGACGCTTGCCAATTTTTCCATTTATCTACGCAATTTAAAATGAGCATGAATTAATTAAAATTCAAAATTCATGCATAAAGAAATAAACAAGTAAAAATGCGGGGATCGGCCAGATACCCAAAATAATAAACAGTCCAAAGTTCGTTTACAGTTCATAAAAAGGAAAGAAAAATAATACAACTTTGGAAACCCAAACAGAACTGGGTCCCTATATCTCCGTCTTCATATGCTGTTGCATCGAGCTTTGGCTTACACAGTCATGAATCGACTCCTTGCGGTCCAGCGGACGCGGCCAGGGAATTGACTAAGCCAGGACCACTTGTTACCCAGTCAAGCTAGGTTGGTCCAGCAAACTTAGCCAAGCACATTGACCGACATCATGATCCATTGAAGGAGTTTTCATCAATTCTATGTGCTGTTGCATCGAGCTTTGGCTTTAAAATACAAATTTCCTCACTTACAAATTCTCTCAAAAGAAAATAAAAGTGCAAGGAAAGTAAATAGGTATACAATGGCCGATCCCGAAAAACACATTTTTACTGATTTAAACATCCACGCAGTTCTAAATATGCTACAGGCATAAAAATAAACAACCACGCATATATCTCAAGTAAAACATATGGTAAAGGAAACTAGAAAATATAATTATCTCATAGACCACGTGGAAACGTCATACACCGTTAGGTTAGGTGACTAATGGCAGAGCGGTCTCAGGATCTTTAAGATATTTATATTTTGAAAAATCCTAATAATCCATAAATAATTAACAATTCAAGAGAGATGTTTTACATAATATCAGCAATTTGATTAACTGGGCTTCTGGCCCAAATAAACAGACGAATTAAATTATTATTCTAATTTGGGCTTCAGGCCCATAAGCAAAATTAAACACATATTAATTGTAATTGTTATGTACTGGGCTTCAGGCCCAAAAAACAGCCCAACAAAAAGAATTTATAAATTTTTTATTTAAGATTTGGGCTGCAGGCCCATGGACTGTTTTTTAGAGTAAATTTAAAACGATCTAATAAGGGCTTTATGGTCCCAAGCTACTGACAGACGCTCTTATGTCATTATTCAGACGTTCTGCGTCAATAAGCCGCATACAGAAACTTAGCTCCCAGCTCGGACTACAGACTGTAAGTGGATATGAACTTCCATTTTCTAACTTAAAGGTTATCCATTTTACTTCATAATCATGAAATCCTTTTGCGCATGTCTAAATATGACAGTAGGAAAATATAACTGTCGACTGATACAAAATTGGCATAAAATCATATTAATGCCCAAGAGCAGCACGCTCTCGCTGCCAAATCAATGTAGAGGGAAGTTTCACTACAGTTTCTACCAAGTGGAGATACATAGTTAGAATTTCACACACCTTTGAAATTTAGAAGCAACTATTTTTAGTTTGAAATATTATCAGATAGAAAATCAAAATATATCAAATTTATATCAATATCTCACTATGCTAATCAGATTCATAAATGCGATATATGAATATATTCATTCTTTGGTTGTCAAGTTATTGCTATGCTGTATCAGGTTTATTTATAATACTGTTTGTGCTTATGTCGATAGTAAACACTGTTAGTTAGGGCAATGTTGAGAAAATATATACAGTGCTATGTTTCACTATATGCTTTATAGTACTGTTTAAAAAGCTTACATGAACCAAAGGATGCAAGCTGCATGTACAAAAGCAAACAAAAGTGCAAGCTACCTGTAATTTTTGTTTTTTTGTTTTATATTGATTATTAAATTGCCATAGATTTATACATGCCTATAGAATAAGCTTTGTAAAATCATAGTTATCAATATATTGTAATTTTCTACGGTTCAAAAGAGATTACCTCTAGATCAAAGATCTAGGGACGATTGTAAAAAGAGAAGATCCATAGAAAGAAAAATCCACGCTCCTAATACGCCAAAAGGATCGCCGCAATGGATCGCTGCAACGGTTCGCCGCAACAATAGATTCCTTCGCGCGTAGGGGTTTAATTTGGTGGGGATTTTAGGATTGGTTTCTTGCTCAAGGAAGAACACGTGCTGATAACGTGTTAGAAGGTAATTGGACTCAAGAGAGAGAGAGAGAGAGAATTTCATTGCTAAGAATAAGTCACCATCGCTAAGAGCCATGGTGCTCTATTTATATATCTCAAAGTGGGGAGGCCAAAAGCCTCTAGGAGACCAAGGGTCCCCATTACTCTAAAGTAATGGGGGCCTAATGAATGGGTAATGAAGGAGGGGAGGCCAAAGGCCTCCCTCATTCATAACAGAGCATAAAATCGACTTGCTAAAAGCCGAAGTCCAAAGGGGCTTGAAAAGTTTATTAAGAGTAAGCACGAGGTGTTTTCGAATAAAATTTTAATGGCACAAGTAAGAAAAGAAATTATGAATCGAGTTAGGAAAAGAGAAATACGGTTCAGAATGAAATTGGTATATGAAAAGGGACAAGACATTTATATCGATACAAAAGTATATGCTGAAAATATTATAAACTTCTAATCTAAAAATCTCAACACAAGTTTCGATATTTAAAAACATAAATAATTTAAGTCGGCGAAGGAGCATGAAACCTTACATATATCAAAAGTGTTTCGAACAAATTTAAACTTAACGAAAGAAGAAGATCGAAGATACTTTTAGGGAAACAAGGATTCGCCATAAGAACGTGTTGGTATAAAAACTTTTGAAGTACGAGTACGATGAACCTATAATTGATATATACAAAAATTAGTTGAAGCCCATTCAGTTTGGAAAAATACCCCTAAAGGTATGTAAGATAAGTGGTTAAAATAAATTTTTGTGTAGTTAGGAAAAAGGACGGTATATCGAACCATCAGGATAGTAATAAAGTTTAAAAATCGAAATGCGAAAGATACATTGTTAGAAAAATAGTACAAGATAGTAATTTTAAAATTACAACCAAAAGTCTTCAAAATTCAAGAACGACTTTTAACTCCATCGAAATTTAGGGAGACATATTTAAAGAAGTTTATAACAAAATTTAAATTGAGTGAAACTTCAAATAAGGAAAGCATTCGAAAATAACTTTGGAAGAATCAAGAGTTGCAACGGAAAACATTTGAAAGATCAATGATAATTGTAATGAGGTGGTCATGTGAATTGAATGCGCCTAAATTACGATGCAAGAAAACCATGATGAAGATCTACGGTCAGTAACACCAAAGTGTAGTGACCAGGAAAGATTGAATCGGGGGGGGGGGGGGGGGGGGTTCTAACCATCGGGTTAACTAAAGGCCAAGGGAACCTTAACACTAAAGCTTCTAATGGGTTAGAATATATAGATCTCAGGAAGGTTCTAAGGGAATCAAGATCATGTTCTGTTGGGCCCGAAATCGATGAACCCAAGCGAACGGCTAAAGAAATCCTAGGAGTCTATCATGGTCGGAGCTAGACATGAACCACTAAGGTAACTCTTAAGACTATCATATCAATCACTAGCATGGAGTCTAACAAACAATCAGAGGCCTCTAACTAGCAAGCACAAACTCCTAACTAAGTCTCACTACAGTCCTGACCTAATGGATTTCCTATCAAGCTGGGACAGGTGCTCTAACACATCTATTATCCACCTAAGACATAGGGACGCTAAAAACCTAGACTCCGGGATTATAACTTGGATGTTCTAATTCATTTAATGGACATTTTATAATTATTATCGTTGTTCCGATAGTTCGCATTTGCAAATGGACCTGCATGGGCCAACAATAAAACCTGTCACGCCCCGCTTCCCAAAAATGTGGAGGCGAGACGTGAGAAGGTCCACACAAACTTGAAGCTGTGAAACTCCAAGTCTGATAAGCGTATAAATTATCATATGGCAGGTCCTTGCAACGCAAACGAAACAACAATAATAATAAAGGAAAGAGACAAAAGAGAAATCTCTGAATATCCATTAAATGAATTACAATATCACAGAAAAGCCACCAGGCTAAAGGAAAAAGAGTCTAAGGCCCAAACATGGCCAACAAAGTATAACATACATACAAGGGTGCCACGCACCAACAACTAACAGCAAACCTAAACAAAGAAGTGAACACGAGCGTCTCCAAGACAGGCCCCTGGTGTCCACTCACCACCACAGCAAACATCAGCATCAGCAACACCATATCCCCTGCAACAAAGCTCTGGCTCTGGGTCTGACACCGAGGAGAACGATCAACGTAGGCACATCTCACAAATTTGTTATCTACGGGAATGGATCACCGTGAATAAGCGGAGGAACGACGTCGAGAACCACGGCGACGGAAGAACGATCCGGCTCAGATCTGGAAATGGGGAAAATCTGGAGAAATGGGTTTGGATGAGGCTTTTGGGGATTTGATGAGGGTTTGAGGTTGAGGAGAGGTAGTATATGTGAAATGAGGGTTTGGATGATGATGGATGAGCTTGGGATGAAGGAGGAAGGGTTTGGGGGTGAAGGGGGATGATTTGGGGAAGGAGGAGGTTCAGGAGAAGAGAGGGAAGAGAAGAAAACGATTGGGGGTTAATATAGAAAATCGTGTGGCGGCTAGGGCAAACTAGGGTTTCCTGGGCTTATTAGTCGGTCAAAGAAGGATGGCTGACCGACTAGTTTGGTAACTAGTCGGTCGGTCGAATAACTGTGACCGACTAAGAGTAAACAGTAACTCGGCTGGGAAGATGATCAATGAACTAGTCGGTTGAAGAACAATGGCTGACCGACTAGTTTACAATCTAGTCGGTCGAAAGATGTTCTCAGACCGACTAAAGATAAACAGTAACTCCTGAATAATTGATTGAATGAACTAGTCGGTTCCAGTTGATTTCCTGACCGACTAGATTGGAATCTAGTCGGTCGGTTGATCTTCTTGAACCAACTAACGTGCACGAAAAGTGCCGATTCAAAGCGTGAAGCTTCGGGAAGATTTCTATGGCTTCTAGGATCGATTTGTACTCTAAGATATGATCGATATGAAGCTCGTCACGAGTGACTTACTCCGAGTTCAATGATTCTAAGAAAGAACCTAGAAGATCACATCAAAAGGAATGAAAACGAAAGCTAGGAAATCTCAACGAGATGAATGAAAGCGAGAACTATGGAAATGGAAACCACACAAGGAGAGAACCCACCATCACAAGCAAAACACACTGATAATCCAATCATACAAAAACCAGTCGTTACATTTCCTCCTCGCTTGAGCTTGACGAAGACTCTTCCGTATTAGCCATGAAGCAACATTCTTCTTTGTGGTTTAGCCACGTCTCTATCACATCATCGATAGAGTTAGAGGAGATTGATGAAGAATCATTAAAAGCAACGAAACACCTGTGATCGTGCTCCTTATCATCCTCATCTTCATCATTTGATGTGTCCACATCGGAATCATCAAATGTGCCAATAAGTCCCTTCTTTTGGTTCTTGACCTCGGACTTGGCTTTCCAATACATCTTCCATTTACCCTTCTAAGTATCTTTGGTGGGTTTGGAAGGACCTTCAGTAGCAAGATGACCTTTTCCTCCACAATTGAGACAAATAAACTTGTTAGACTGGGAGGTAAATTTTGACGAATATATACCTTGTTTGTCCTTGAGGAATGCCTTGAAATTCTTGAATTGCTTGGCAAGTTCGATGTAGTCATCGTCGCTAACATCTTTTTCATCACCATCTTCACTTGGAGGTTCCCGTTGAAGGTTCTTTCTCCACATGAACGACTCCTTCTCGACATAGAGTGCAACCCCATTTTCTTCTCGGACTTGGTTGGCTGAACCTCTTCCTTATGTTGAAGTAACACTTCATGGGAAATCTCCAATGTATGCCAAATACTGTTGGCCGATTTGCACATAGAGATGCGTTCGAACTCATCCGAAGTGAGGGCACAATGGAGTACACACATAGCCCTAGCATTGACTCTGATCAAGTCCTTCTCTGCTTTGTCCTCGAAGCTGCTGGTGAAGTAGGCTCCTCAAAAGGCGACTCCGTGATGTCCCAAAGGTCGTGACCCTTCAAATAGACCATCATCCTGATCTTCCAACTTGGGTAGTTGGTTCCGTTGAAGAGCGGGGGTCGGACGGTTGAATGACCTTCTTCATGAGACGCGGATGAGGCGTTGAATGTCATTGTTGTAGTATGCTATAACCTCGCTCTGATACCAATTGTAAGGATCGCCTTACCCTTGCAATACTAACAACACACATTAGAGGGGGGTGAATAGTGTAATGGCAATAAAATTGTCCAATTAAAATTAAACTTGCAAATACGGAATTATAAATGTAAGAGGAATTAAAAGGCACAATCAATCCAAACGCAAACACAAAGTTTTACTCTGGTTCCCCAAACTTGGGTACATCCAGCCACACCAATATTCACTATATTCCCACACAGAGAAGTGAACACAAATCTCACAAGGAGATACCCCACAAAGAGGATTTATGCCATACACAAGGACACAACCAATCCTACATAAGGATCAAGACTCCCACACAGAGAATCACTAACTCCCACGCAGAGAATTAGGGTTAGCCCTACACTAGGACACTAAACTCCCACAAAGAGAGTTACTCCCCACAAAGAGAATATCATAATCCCACAAAGAGATAAACTCCCACAAAGAGAGAAAGACTAATTCCCACAAAGAGAATTAGAGATACAAATTCACCAAGTAAAATAAATACTCTTACCTATGCCTTGAGATGCTTACTCATAAATGGATGCAAGGCATGTAAGAGGATCTCCAAGTATTGAGATATGCTTGAAAGCACTTGGATGAATTCCCTTGAGCTGGACTTCAATGCATGAAGAAGAATAAGAGCTCCAAAGAGGGAATTGAGGGAGTTTGAGAGTTGCTTATAGATCTCTTGAGATATTCAATAGCATCAAGAAGTATAAGAGATGGCAACACAGTCATATATATAGAATCTCTATATCAAACCCCAAAACCCAAGAAAACAGCCAAAGAATCAATTCAGCAACGGCTAGAAACTGGGCGAAAACGACAGGAACAGTCGATTGATGATCATAAGACAGTCGACTGATCAACGGCTAGAAAATATCCAACGGCTATAATCTGAGCCAGGACAGTCGACTGATGAAGTCGATACAGTCGACTGTAAACAGGACATGCGCCTGTTAATCCTTCAGCAGGCGACTACTGCAGGGGATGGAATAAAGCAGAGAGCTGTACTCTTTCTCCAGATACGCATACAGGCGACTGATGTCAATAATACAGTCGACTGTCAATTAGTCAGGCGACTGTAAAACCTTAATCAGTCATCTGCTATATAAGATGGAGAAACGACAAAGAGATGCAGAGATTGCACTTACGCTACTCAGACGACTGATGACCAATCTACAGGCGACTGGAAATATACAGGCGACTGTAAACTGACCAGTAGTCGACTGTGCGTAAAGCTCAAGTTTGAGTCAATTGAAATGTTGACTTGAGCTGTGCATATCAGGCGACTGTAGAAGGATCTACAGGCGGCTGGAAATCACCCAGTCGACCTTGTATCCTTCAGCAGGCGATTGATGGAAAGCCAGAGACTCCAAATGCCAAATGAGTCTTTGGACAAAGTGAACCTATTGGGTTGGATTCTATGATAATCCTAAGGCTCACTAAGATGGTCAAATGCATATGCATGAATGAGTAAACCATCTAACAAGGCATTACATTAACCTAGACTTAAAAGAGAGAGAAAGCAATAAAGTAAATATTACATGGATTACAATGCTGTTCTTAGAGTCTAAGTCTTCAATCTTGATGCCTTGATTGCTCTCCATCATCTCCAAGCTTTGGCACTCCTTGAGTCCAAGCTTTGGCCCTTCTCCACTTGATGTCCATCCTTGCACCAAGTGATTAGTCTCCAAGAAAGATATTCTAGGAATGAAATTGTGAGACTAAAACATGAGAGTCATTAGCAACAACATAATGTTGTGATCATCATCAAAATAAGATTGGTATGAAACACCAATACTCAACAATTCCTTGCATTGCATTGTGGATGGGCTGATATGAGCCTTTTGTTAGTTTGGGCATACCAACCCTTTAGGTGGTACTCTACCACTTGTTCCCCTTAAATATTATTCAAGATCTACGTAGATGTACATACCGTTGTCATCAGTAATCAAGTCCAACCCACTAGCAGCTGAGTCCGGTCCAACGCGTCGGATGGGGCCCCCCAGCAGGAACCTCCCGACCTGGCTCGAGTGGTCGGTCAAGCCCGACCTTAGCCTAGCCCACATGCACTCACGGCACGGGCCCAGACAAGCGACCAACATTCTCTCTCCAACCGCGATCAGCATTCAATGGTTGCCATATCCACAGAGACTGTCGGCCTCCATACATTCCCCGATGAACAGACGACAGTTACGCCCATGGGACATTAGTTTTCCATCTGGCTGGCTCTCATTCGCCATTAGGCCTTATATAAGCACATGTATACTTCCTCTAGAAGGTTCGGCCTCTTAGGCTGACACAACGCATAATTGTCATCCCAAGCAACCTTACTTTTCCACATGGCAGTGGCTACTCCCACCCATGCCCCCGCCTTCCCTCTTGAATCAAACTTGAGCGTCGGAGTCTAATGGGGGGTTAACCTCTCTAATGAGGCTGATGAGCCTTTCTCTGTTTCAGGTGCTATCGAAAGATTCTTTGTCCCACACCTGGCGAAATCAGCTTGACTTGGCTCAACCTCTTGCAGTAATGCTTGCCTCATGACTCGGACCAGACCTTCGGTGGCTTGGACCAGCCCCCGCAAGATTATGTGCATTAACAGGTGGCACTTGAAGGGAAGGAGGGCCTTGTGACAACATCCGTCGCAAAGGCTCTCAAACCAGCATCCCATGCAGATCTCTTTAAAATCGTGTCTCAAGATCTACGAGACCTCCCGGCTCTGGTTGGGACAATTCCTCTCCCTCAGATCTCATTTTCTCCAACATCCCAGATCGTAGCAGCAACAGAGAACAGCGGATCTGACAAACATGGTTCTTGGGGACTACCCTAAGTCTGATCATTTAACAAGCCACGTCCTACAAGATAGGAGGTTACGCCCACGATAAACTCCCAAATGAGCTTCGCTCTGTATGGACGGCCCTGACCGTCACACTTTTGGTCAGTTCCCTGGAAACCACCCTCCGCAAATGGCTTCAATGGTGGACACATGAGTACAGCGTTGGGGGGTAGCACACATAAGCATCTGATGCAACTCCACATCATGTGCCAATCCGTGGGCCATACTCTCAGACCTACCCTTCCATTATCCCACACTTAAATTGGGCTGGCCAGCATGGCCCATCCCCCAGGTAACTTAGGTTCGGGGTCAACCCTCGTAAATCTTATACTTGGCAAAGGATCCCGCTTGGGATGGGGCCCCCTGTCGACCCAACCTCAAATACCCGGCGGGGCAAGCTTCAGCATCGCCTCTTCTTGCGATTCAACATGCCCCATCGTTTAGGCTAGGGTCAATGCTGGTCCAACCTTAGGGACCTAGCGTGGCAAGATGATACCTGAAGATCCTAGCTCGAGCAGGGACCATCGCTGATCCATCTCTGTGAACTTGGTCCAAACCAGCCTACAGCTTGAATTGTTCAAAAAATGGACTGACCCAACCTTGGAATCCTCAGCAAGGACTAGGAGACGTATGCTCAACATTAGACTCTCCTTCATTCAAGAGACTCGGTATACAACTACCGGCTTTCACCAAGAAGAGCTTGACAACTTCAGAGATTAATCTCTTGAGCCTAGCTCGAGTTCGCGCAACAATTGTAAGGACCCTGGCTATGAGAAAAACACTAGAAGGGGGTTTAATAGTGTTTATAAAATTTTAACGATAGTTATACCAATTTAAATTCCTACCCAACAATAAATGCGGAATTATAAATAAACCAAAAATGAAACAATGCTAACACAATGGATGTTTCAAGGGTTCGGATTACCCAAGTCCAATCCCGACTTGTTCCGGTAATCCTACGTCCCTTCCACTCAGATGCATTCAGATACTCAAGTTAGAACACTAACTTGAGGTTTCCTTTAAACCCACTTGTAGCAACCCTACAAGTGAAATCGAAACACAATCAATGTCCTTGACTCCCACAACTTGGGATCAAGCAAACCACTTTCACAAACCGAGAGTAAAACTAACATCGAAAGATATGAAATAATGAAATAGCAACACTTACAATCACATATGCCTTGAAGTAGAACTTGAAGGATCAAGTATGTTGTGTGTTGAAGTCTCTTCCAAGAAGAGAGAAAGCCCTTTCTCTTGTCACCACAAATTGCCTAGAGGATATCGCTTTGATTCTAGGTTGGAAAGCAAGTAAAATGAGATTGGAAATATTGGACTTTTGGATTTTAGAGCTTGAGAAATGAATGCTTGAATTCTAAAGAGCTTGCTCAGGAAAGAGAGAGACTCCAATGGAACAGTAGAAGCTCTCTTTATAGGTTATCTAAAACCCTCAAACAGATTTCCCAAAACCCCCTTTGACATCCGTGGAGAAACAAGCAACAGATAGAATTTAACCGATAGACAGTCGACTGACGAAGAAACCACAGTCGACTGCTGCACTGTGTCAGAGGGAAGGTGAGAATCCAAACGGTAACTTACCACGTATGAGAATTCAAACGATAACTTACCACGTATGACAGTCAACGGATGAAGGTTCGACATGCACCTGCAAACCTAACATGTGACTGAGAAACCTTCTACAGGCGACTAAGCAAAACATGAGTAAGTTGTGAAAATTCAGGAAGTTTTGGGAAGACAGGACAGGCGACTGATGTGGTATACACAGGCGCCTGTGAAACCAACATTAGTCGACTAGCCGAAACTTGCATCGCTTATCAAACAACAAGTGTTAGTACAAGTATTGACAAGCGACTGTTGAAGCATTCCCAGGCGACTGTCCCAAAGGCAAGCAACTGTGAAACCAACAGCAGTCGACTGGCCGAAACTTGCATAACTTGCCAAACACAAAGTGTCAAGACAATGATCGACATGCGATTGTAGAAGCATTCACAGGCGCCTGTGTCATGGGCAGGCGATTGTCAAGTCAACATCAGTCGTCTGGCCAAAGAAGACAAGTTAGAGATCTTTGGGCAAGAGAGAGACAGCCGACTGACTAACAAGTCACAGGCGCCTATAGCTGGACAGGCGCATGTACTTTGTACATCAGTCGCCTGATGAAGGTTATAGCTGAAAGCCCAAAAACCAAGAGATGAAGTATGTGCAAAACAGACGACTGTAGAACACATAAGAGGCGACTCTTTGGAGACAGGTGCCAGTAAAACGTTCAGCAGTCACCTGTTAAAAGTCCAAAATGCACAAGCTTGAGAAATATGAATTGGAGGCCAAGGAAATGTGATCTAATGATTTTCTAGGACATAAATAAAGATATGTGTATGCTCCAATATAGTTCTACTTCTAACCTACATACTAGAAGAGAATAAAAAGATTACATCTTGTTTTTGCCTCTCTTCTTTCTATTGAGTGGGCTTGAAGTCTTCTAGGAGCTTCAATCAACATCTTGATCATCCAATCCACTTTACATGCTTTGATTGATCCTTGAGTGACATCCATTGCTAACTGATCTTCATGATATGCTTAGGCAATGGATTAATTGCAAGTAGAGGATTAGTCACAAGTATTTATGTTTGCTCATCATTAAAACCAAGTAGGGAGAAGTCCAATACTCAACAATAATCTGCCAGACAAATAATCTGATGGGTAGAGTGAATAGTTAAAAGTTGAGGAAAGAATGAGAAAAGCAGTGATTTAAATAGGAAAGGTTTTTAATTTGAATTTTTTTTCCTAATATCCTTTTCATTTCACGAAGTTCCATTACAATGGTTCGGCCACTACAAGCAACTACGTTCTTTTATAAAGATCGTGACCTTTGGCTTCTTTTACAAAGGTAGAGCCCTTTGTCTTCCTTAACTAAGGTCGAATGTTTTGATAGAGAAACAGACTTTGTCTGGGGCAAATGGTACACTGAAGCCGGTCCTTCAGTGGGACCCGCTCTTCGAAATGCCACCAGAAAAACAATCTACCATCCAATGGGGTTCGACTTCAAAAAGTTGTCCCCTACACAATGCAGTAGTTAGATACCAGACTCCTCAGTAGATGATTTTCAAGATGATGCAAAAAAGCCACATACTGGACAATCCACCACACTAGCCTCGCATCAGCCTTTGCCCATGTTTCTGGTGTCAGACCAGTAGCTGCGGGATGCTTCCATGAGTGCGAGAGTAGTCTCTGTAACAGCCATGTGTCTGACCCACTCCAGACAGCTAAAATGACGAAGAAATTCTAAGTCTCTGGCTTACCATCGGCTTGGACTATGCCATCCATGCCATAGCCTGGACTAGGCCAGCCACTCCGCACCACAGCCTGGACACTGACATCGGGTTGTTGAGTATTGAACGTCTTCCTAATTGGGTTTGATGATGAGCAAACATAAATACTTGTGACTAATCTCATCCATGCAGTTAATCCATTGCCTAAGCTTATCATGACGATCAAATAGTAATGGATGACCATGAAGATCAATCAAAGCTCAAATTTGAAGATTGGGTGATCAATATTAAAGAATGAAGCTTCAAAGACTTCAAGAAGACTTCAAGATCATTCAAGAGAAAGAAGAGAATTCAAATCAAATGTAATCTTTTATTCTCTTTTCTTTCTCATTAGAATGTAGTTTTGAAGTAGTTTATTGTTGGAGCTCACACACTTCACTCATTCTAGCCTAGTAAGTCATTAGAAATCAATTCCTAGGTGTTAGTGCACGGGTACAGATCCTGCTGGAGTATCCGCGTACCCATCCCATTTAGCACATACAACCCAATACCCGTCGCTCAAAGCGGAGTGTTGCCGAGTCAAACGAACGAATCGTTCGACCATTAGGCTTGTGCTAATATTCAGGGGGAGGTTAATGGGGCCGAGTAAATGGACAGCCGTTATCTCGAATCCCGGAGGAGATCGTGCCCGAATCAATGAGGGACAGTTACATACAATCAAAGGGTAACAACCCATAAATAGACGAAAGGACAAAGGTAAAGGCTCTCTAATTCCACGGTACGAGATCTAAGACATAAAACTCTACTTTCTCAGCTGATATTTCTTATAATATAGAGCTAGCGACGTCAGATCTGAGGCGAACCTCCGTGGGTCAATCTCAGCTACTCCTAGCTCCCTCTCATCCTTAAGTTCTCATACCAACTAAGTATCGGAAGGTATTTCGGTCGGAACACAGATTCAACCGCCCTAACGTGTCTCTGTGGTGTAGATCGACGAATTGCCATCTTTCATGAAGGTCGTTTCCGAGCTTTCCAGTCTCAAATGATCGACACATCAGCTGTCCAAGGGTCGATCGAGCACCACATCATCATCAATATCCATCATTCGACGCAGGTTCTTCCAACGTAGGGTTCCACTTCACTCGCTGATGAGGCTTCGACTCAGTACGAAGAACCCACGTCAGCCTGACAACTGTCTCGGTTAATTTTGGCCATAACAGTTTGGCGCCGTCTGTGGGAAACCACGAGTCGACATCCTGATCAACGAACTTCTTGACCATGTCAACTCACCCTTCAACATCCTCTAGGGATGCCTCGACACCTTCCAATGTCGGCCTCACTAACATGATAATGGGAGGTCCCCCGCACCCGGAGCTGTCAACCTCTCTCCAAAGCTCCTACGCCAAAAGGTTGATGACAGTATCCGTGGGACGAAAGCATCCAAGAGATTCTACACCTCGTATCTCCTTCTCGGATGAAGATATGTAGGGTGTGGAACTGCTGCATGATGATGATGTCGTCATCACGGCCACCGTCAACGAGATCGCTGTAAAGAGGTTACTTGTTGACAGTACTGGAAGCTCGTGCGATATACTCTTCTTCACTACGTTAGGGAGGATGAGGTTCTCCTCCGCGGAGTTGACGCCTTGTTCAGGGCCCCTGGTGGGATTCATCGGACACTCCACCCCAATAGCAGGCTTCATCACCCTACCGGTGACCCTTGGCATGTATCCTCGACAAATCACTCGACTGACCAGTTTTATAGTGGTGAAGATCAACTCGACGTACAACGGGATCATCGGGAGACCACTACTGAATGTTATAGAAGCGGTGGTCTCAACTTTCCATCAGATGGGAAAATTCCAGACCCCAAGGGAGTCGGAAAGGCAAGAGGGAATCAGAACCAGGCGCGGTCGTGTTGTACATTATCCACCACTCTGAGGAGGATTGGGCAGGCAGACCCAGTCGATCCCAGAGGCGAAGATCGACGGCTCGCGTCAGTCGAAGAGACGGAGAACATCCGGATCTTCAAAGATGAAGGGAAAACTATCTCTATTGGATCAATGCTGCCTCCCGACCTAAGAGAACAATTGATTGCTCTTTTGAAAGAGCACATAGACATTTTTGCTTGGTCCCCGAAGGATATGCCCGGCATCGACCCCGAGGTGGCATGCCACAAACTGGAAGTCGACTCAACTTCTAGGCCCATGAAGCAAAAGAACAGAAATATGGGAGGAGAAACAATGAAGGCTGCAATCGAGGAAGTGGATCGACTTCTGGAGCATGCTTCATTCGAGAAGTCAGATATCCTGACTGGCTTTCGAACGTCATGATGGAGAAGAATGCAAATGGAAAATGGCGGATGTGCATTGAATTCATTGATATCAACAAAGCGTGCCCAAAGGATAGTTACCCCCTGCCACGAATCGACCATCTGGTCAACAGTGCTTCGGGCTACGAACTACATGGCTTCATGGACACATTCTCAGGATATAACCAGATCCAGAAGGCACCGGAGGATGAAGAGAAGACTTCTTTCATCACTGATCGAGATATTTATCGTTACACCAAAATACCATTTGGTTTGAAGAATGCAGGGTAACGTACTAACGCATGATGAACGGAGTCTTTGAGGCTCAAATCGGACGGAACCTAGAAGTCTACGTCGATGACATATTGGTCAAGTCGAAGAAGCCAACAGATCACATCGCAGATCTCCGGGAGATATTCGCACAGATCCGATGATACAACCTTCGGCTAAACCCTGCCAAATGTACCTTTGGGGTTCGGACGGGAAAGTTCCTTGGTTTCATGCTAACAAATCGAGGGATCAAGGCCAACCTCGACAAGATCGCTGCGATCGTTACGATGAAGGAGCCTTCGACCATCAGAGAACTCTAAAGGCTGAACGAAAGAATAGCTGCTTTGGGCCGATTCTTGACTAAGTCAGCCGTCAGGTCTGTAAGGATAGCCTTACCTTTGCAATACTAACAACACCCACTAGGGGGGGGGGGTGAATAGTGTAATGGCAAAAAAAATTTTCCAATTAAAATTTAACTTGCAAATGCGGAATTATAAATGCAAGAGGAATTAAAAGGCACAATCAATCCAAACGCAAACACACAGTTTTACCCTGGTTCCACTACTGGAAAATAGAGCAATAGCCACGAAACATCTGCCACGGAACAATTCCATGGCAAATATTTCTTTATTAGCCACGGACGATTTCATAGCTATTGTTCTGTGGCTAATATAGTAATATCCACGGACATTCAGTGGTAAATACAAAATAGTAACGAAAATATCAACACCTCCATTTTCCGTTAGAGTAATATAATGTACACGGGCGAGTTCGTGGAGATTATCATTGCCACGTACGCATCCAAAACAGGGCGCCATGTTTTAGCGGGCAAACGAAAAAATATAATGAAAATTTACAGCCTTACATAAAAATATAACGAAAACGAAAAAAATTATAACAAAACCCGATTCCTTTCTCTCCCTCGTTCTCTCTCACGCTCTCGCTCGACGAATTCCGGCGACAATCGGTCTCTTGAGCGACGAAACCCGGCGACGATCAAGTTACTCGTGGACAAGACCAAGCGACGAAACCAGCTCGATGATCCGATGATCTCCAGAGATATCTGGCGTGACGACGACAAGGTGTTCTTAGGCGACGGTCTTTTCGCCGCTGCTCTACGTGGTCTCAGGCGACGGTGGTCTCAGGCATGTAGCTATAATCCTCCCCCTATCTATCTATCTATCTCTCCATCGATTCTAACAAATTAGGGCTTTTTCCCGCAGACGAACCAATCGAATGAATTCGGGATTATAACTCCGGTGACGACGACAAGGATAAATCAGCCTTAAGAAAAGGTCACATGGTTCAAATTTTTAGTGTTTCATTGCGGTTGATTTCTGGGTGCTATATATTTCGTGCCAGACTATTCTTTTTATTTTTCATGATATGATTCTTATTTGGATGTTTACATGCGGCACAATTTGTCATCAGAGTCAAGCTCTAATGTCTTTGATTTTGATCCAATGAATGCCTCATGTTTTGAATGGGACTTTTACTGTAAGATATATTTCTAGGAGAACCCTTCTATATTGTGTTATAGGTTTGGGGATCAAAGTCCTCTTTTTCGTGATCAGTCTTCTGATAGGTCCCTTTGTATTCCCTATTTGGTTGTTGTGCCATTCTTTTTTGTTGATAAATGATCCCATCTAAAACCCGAGACGTATCGAAGATGACGCAACAGACATTTTTGATAATCAACATAAAACATGTCATCACTATTATAAATATAATTAGTCCAGGATCAAGTACAATCAACATACTCAAGTTCATTTCTAGGCAGCAAGTAATTGTCTGCCCGAGCAAACCACAAGGTAGGATTGTTTAAATCCTAACCAAGCCATGCACTTGCAGTTACATGATAGGATGGATGAACTGCACTTAAAACTTTCAGAGTTTCATCATGGCCATGAATTCTTAATACTGGATATGATGGGTTGAAAGACCTACACCTATCGATAGATCTCATATTCAATGGCAATGCTGAAATCATGGAATCATTGACGCTGTTCATGCCTTGCCCTGATCCAATATCTGTATGCAAAGGGTTGGCAAGTGAAGTGGCTGAAAGTGAAGTTCCCATGTCGATATTTCCACCCCAACCTTCACCAAAATAGCTTACATTGTTGGGGATATTACAATCATTTGGCATATAAAGATTGTTCAACAATTCATCTTGGGCATGCAATGTCGAAGGTAAACCTCTGGCCATTATCTGCTTATGGGTGTTATGACCTATCATATCAGGATGCATGTACTGGCCCGAAAACATATGGGAAGAAACTGCATTGAGGACTACATGACTTTGATTTGCCGTTGGTTGCAAATAGGTAAACATATTGTTATCCATATGAAGAGTTGCTCAATTTGTAGTAACTCTCAATACCTTTTGTCCAATAAACCTCTTCTTGATCTTTTTATGTGTATATATATTTTCCCTTTCTCAGATTTTCCACTCAATACTTTTTGATTCTACCAAGAATTCAGAAATCAAATACCTGGTTTAATATTTTGACTTCAGAGTTCTATCATATGATAATGTCCTGAAAAATTTGTTTAGAGCCACCATTAAAGAGAAAGCATCATCTACTGCTTAAATATGCAACAAACTTGACATGCAATAAACTTGAAATGTTTCTTCATTGATGTCGGATCAGCTACACCTCTTTTTTGTTGTTGGGGGGGGGGGGGTTGGGGGGGGGGCAAAGATGGGTGTCCCTCTTCGTGCAGAGAGCTTCGAGATATCAGTCCACCAAGAAACTGGGGGATCCATGTAGTAAAAAATAAATTAATTTGAAAGGTTAACATAGTGCAATGGTTGAAATTTTGATGTTGGAAGCTTTTGAGTGTTTGCATACTGATGTTGAGGGATATGTTAATTTCTCTTTATTAAATTTATACCTATAGGGATCTGTTTTGTGCTATACCTATGCTTATCAAGAAATTAGCTTATGTTGGAGTTTGTATGTTGGATAGAAATTGACAATCTTGTGTCTGTTGCTTATGTATATCTGTGATAATCGTTTCATATGTATTTTGTAGTTTCTTAAATAAATCAATTCTTTTAAAAAATGAGAATCTTGTGTGTTTGTTGTTTATGCTTCAATCCTTTCTTTACCTTCTCTAGCAACAAGAATTGCAAGAGAAAGCTAACATGTCATTTTTAAAGAAAATATAACCTGGAAGTTAGGAAAGAACATATGGATCAGATACTCACTGGTCTTGATGTTTGTTCTTTTACTGGCTTCCTTGGGCTTTTCAGAATTTCCACTTTCACTTAGTGCTTGGGAGTGTGCTAATCTTTTAGCATGATCCCTATTGGGTCTGTCATCAGCTAAAAGATGTGTTCCCACAATCAGTTAAATGAAGAATGAATCAAAGGGTAAAAAGAAACAGAAAATCCAAAGAGCAGATGTTGTGCATTACTTGACAGGCTACACAGCTTATAAAAAACCACATAGCTTGAAGCTTTTGTGTGTGTGTGTGCATCATTTATATATGTATTTTCCTTGCATTAGTGCTTAATTCAAAATCGACCACAAAACACACACACATTACACATTATGAAATAATCTCTTTTATTTATGATACACACTACTTATTTGCTTCTGAATATGAATTATAATGACATGCATGCATGCATAAGTAGAGTTTAGAATACAAATTAGCGCATTTGCTCCATGCAGCTTATAATTTTTTTGAATTTAGAATATAAAGTTGAGTAGTTGAATGCAATTTGTTTAGTTTAACCCCAGCTATTTCAAAGTTTAGATGAAGAGATTTAGAGAGGCTATTAAAGCTAATGTATCATCTTCATCCTCTCAGCCCACAGGAATAGGTATGCATATATGTGTATTATATCATGTCTGCAGCTTAATTTATACCTTTTATTTTAGTGGATGACTAATTGCTATATTCATGCATTTCAGGCCATCCCACAGACACATGTGGCTTAGAGGATATACCTGTAAGTACTCAGGCCGTTGGCTCCTCCCATACCGCCAGTCATCCAGCATAGTACCCTGTCGAGACGGTATAGTATGTGTCGTTAGACCCCAGTGTTGAGGACGCACCTTTACTACATGATGCAGATGCTGAGAGGGTGACACGGTCCAAGATGGACAATAGGGATGCATACCAGTTGGCTTTAGATATGTTGGATACCGTGGCACATGCTAGGATGATTTCAGCTAGAGATGAATGCTTCCAGCAAAAGGGTATAAAAATGTATTTCAATTATGTTAAATAAGAACATGTTATATAACATTTTATTTAAATTGTAAGATAATATCAATTTTTTCGTAGGCGGTGAGAAGCCACCAAAGAATGGACGAGGGTACACCAAGACCTCGCATTTGATTCCACCAGAAGGGCAACACGTTGTCATGCAGTGGAGCTACGGTGCCCCCATTGAAAAGTGGGGGGGGGGCAAGTTTAGGAGTTTTTTGGGTACATTGGCCAGAAGGGCCGATATATTCAACATTTGCCTCAATTGGAATGAACAAAGATTTGAAGATTTGATCGTATGTTGGCGCTGGATCAACGTAAGTATGTTGTAGTTTAATTTATTACTTCCATTATGTATATAATTTGTATGTGTTTTTTGCGGAGGCATTACATGTTGGATGGGAACCCAGACGCATGGAAGTTCTGCTTCATTAAGATACAATATGTGTTGGTCCAGTGGCGTAATGACTGAAAGGAAAGGATCTGGTTGAGGTACACTGAAGATTGGGAGCGTTGGTGGCATATCGACGCCCGAGCAGATCCCCTCCAGTTTTTCGGATCTTGTGCTTATTAGGAGTCGGATGAAGGAAAAGTATGGTTCAATTTTGGTCCCTTTTAATATGTTTTATATATCCATTTGCATGGCATGTTTTTTTAAAAGAAGATTGCGGATATCGCCAAGGCAAACCACGAAAAGCCACAAGAGTATGAGCATCATACCGGCTCCAAGAGCTACACCAGACATGCATACGATTTGGTGCAACAGGTTATATGTTCTATTTTAAATTTGAGCATATATTATGTTATAATGGAATATGTGTCTAAAATGTCTTAGTATTAATCTATTTGTTTTTAGGGCAAGCCAGGAGTAGAGTTGTTGGTGGAGCGCGCTCTTACACATGCCCACCCCAAGTATACAGATATAAATAAGATGGAGAAGAATAAGAAGCTGCTAGTAAGTAATAACCTATGATTATAATATTGTTCATATTAAGTATAATTATAATGTTGGTTGTATTTGTTACAGGCTCTTCTGCATCAGGCTGCAGCAGACCTCAGGTCACACTCTGAGGCAGGCTCCAGTTGCTCTGGACCGCTTACCAGTGAGGAGGAGGATGCCCTCATTGCAGGGGTGCTTGGAGGGACGAGGAAGAATCGGTATCGGTTTAGAGGTTCAGAGACCAGAGAATATGGACAATCGACCAGTTCGTCCTCAGCAGCTGCTGAGAGTACCCGACGACCAGAGCCCACCGATCCACCAACGGGCACGCAGGAGGTCACCACCACGATGACCAAGATGGTTGAGAGGATGGCGCGGTATGACCAGTAGTACCAGTTATTGCTCTCTTGTATGCCTTAAGAGATGCATGAGAAATATCATCGGCTCCGTAATGATCTGGTAAGAATTTCTATCAATTATTGAATTATGTGACTTTAATGGTATTTAATTAGGATTAGGGTTAGTGTATGGGTGGGACATGAATATATATGATCGGGGAAACTTTAGATTTGTTATATGATACATATATAACATATATGTATCATATACGATCGCAGCTTGAAGAAAGGAAATCCTGCTAGTGAGCAAAATAGTTTTGGCATTTAAATATCAAATTGCAATTCCAA
>JAULAV010001217.1:0-26493 GCA_030789695.1 Scilla litardierei
GTAATCATTCATATGATAATGTGAATGAACATATGGAGCATAAAAATCATCATAATTGTGAACCGGTGGAGTAGGATGTGTGTTCCTACGTGGCATGGTATTGGTGTACATAAATGCATGACCCTTCTTTGGAGGTCCACCCAAATTGGGTTTCTTTCCAAGAGGGGGTGTGTACCTAGTGGAAGCACCATTGGTAGAAGAACTACCCATGGAGTATTTACTCCCACTAGTTGAGGCTTCAGAAGATGGCCTAACAAAGGTGGTGGACGATTTGGATGAATTTCCCATCTTATACCCCAAGCCAATACGATGATTGGCCGGAAGTAAGTCATTTAGGATATTATCCAAATGGTCCTCACCTTTATTGAATTTATTAATTCGGTCTAATGTGGACTCATACTTCTCGGTGAGAGAAAGTATAGAAGCATCCAAAGTGGACACTTGAGTAGTGAGTACACAAACATGAGACTTGAGATTCTCATTCTCAATACTCAAAGTTGAGTTTCGAGAAATCAAATCCGCTATCTCGCGTTCATCCGATTCCTCAGTATGAACATGCTCAAGTTGAGATTTGAGATTTACAATCTCATTTCTCAAACCTTCAACAACGGTGTCGTTGTTGATGATGATAGGCTCATGTGAGGTTTGGAGACTAGTTAGCTCATCTTTAGTCTTAGTATATCTACTTACTAATTTATAATACTTAGACCAAATTTGCTCATTAGCTAATCTAAGGTCTGTTGAGTATTGGACTCCCCGGATTTGGTTTTGGATGATGAGCAAACATAAATAAATCATGAACTAACAATTTGTGAGCGCAGTTATGGAGTACGTCGCCAAATTCACGAGAACATTCAAAGCGACATCTCAACTCTTCCCAAAGCTCGTATTCATGCCTGGAGCTTTGTTGAAGCTCAAGGAGCAATATTGAAGTCAAGAGGAATGAAGATTGAAGCTTTGAAGACGGCTCGTAAGGTTTATTTTATAGTCTTCTAGCTTCATAGATTAGAATGTTAAGCCTTGAGTAGGACTTACCTTATAAACTTCATTTCGCTCATATCTTAGAGCTAGGATTATCATAGAAGCCATTAGAAACTTTCCCGAAGCCTAACGCTCTTTCCCTCGCCTTCTAGTGCATGTTAGTTGGTTCATGAAGAGTCACCAACCGACTAGATGACGATCTAGTCGGTCGGAAACTCTACTTAAACCGACTAGTTTGCATTCTCTAATTCAGCTCTTTCTTTGTCTACAGTTAGTCGGTCAAAGAAGAGTCACCGACCGACTTGATGACGATCTAGTCGGTCAGTAATCCTTCTTAGACCGACTAGTTGTGTTCACTCATTTTCAGCCTGAGCTACTGTTTCGAGTTAGTCGGTCAAAGAACGTTTACCGACCGACTAGTTGAGAAACTAGTCGGTCAGCATTTGTTCTTAAACCGACTAAGTCATCTTGAAGTCAACCTATTCCTTTTCCACGTTAGTCGGTCCAAGAACATTCACCGACCGACTAGTTGTCTTTGCCTGGAACTTCACCTTTTGGCTGTTCACCTCTTAGTCGGTCTACGTTGTATCACCGACCGACTAGTTGATGAACTAGTCGGTCAGTGATCCTTCTTTGACCGACTAGTCTGGTTCAGAAAAGAGCCGTTGGGATCTTTTTGAACTCGTTTTTCCTTGCCCCTATAAATAGAATCCTGATTCATTTCTTGAAGGGGTTAAGCAACATATTGGAGATATTTTCAGATCAAAAGAGAAGAGCTATCAACTCTATTTCCAAGCTCTCTCTTCTCACAAGAATCTCTCCCTCAAGTTCTTGAGTCCTAAATCCTCAAGAGAGATTCTCTCCATTGTGAGCCATTCAAGCTAGAAGCTTGATTCTAGGTCACCATCTCCACCCTAGGCTTCCATTGCTGGTCATCTTCTTGAAGCTAGGGTTTGGTGCCATCTTCCTCCATCAAAATCCTCTTTGCCCTAATTTGGTAAGAAATCTCAAGGCATAGGTATTTTGTTGGTAAGCATTTCATTTCAGTTATATTTGAATTGTATACCCTTGGTTGTGGAGGTTTGCGTGATCCCGGGTTGTGGGAGTCACGGTCATCGATTGTAGGTCGATTGTACTTGTGAGGTTTTCGCAAGTGTTCATATTGGAAATCTTGAGTTAGGGTTTCTAACTCAAGTATCTGGAAGGGATCCGGGTGGTTGGGACGTAGGATCACCGGGAACAAGTCGGGGAGACTTGGGTGGATCCGAACCCATTAAACCATTTGTTTGCGTTTGCTTTATTTCTTGATTGTTGTATTATTCCGCATCGTTGTTTGTTAATTGCACGATAATTAGGAATAACACTCCTTATTATTTAAAAGTACTATTCACCCTCCCTCTAGTACATGTGCAGTAGCTTCCTAGGGCACTACAATTGGTATCAGAGCCAAGGTTAAAGCTACAAGTTCAAAGCTATGACGAACAACGACTACAACGTCTTCAAGAACCGCGATGGAGCTTCTTCAGTTATGGAAGGACTATCCTCTGTCAGGCCTCCACACTTCAACGGTACCAACTACGGGTACTGGAAATGCCGGATGCAAATTTTCCTCCGGAGCGCTTCACTATGGAGAGCCACCATGACGGAGTATATCGAGCCTTCCGAAAATGATTTCGCAAAGTGGACTCCCGTGGAGGTCGCCGCGGAAGTTGCCAATGCCAAAGCAATGAATGCCTTGAATTGTGCGTTGGAGCCTGAGGACTTCAACAAGATATGCACATGTAAGAGTGCATATCAAATATGGAACCAACTCCTCATATTGCACGAAGGATCGAGTACGGTAAAAGATTCTAAACTCGTCGTTGCTAATAAAGAATTTGAGTTGTTTCATATGGAGCAGGGCGAAACCATGATGGAATATTACGCTCGCTTCGTGGATATATCAAACGACTTGGAAGCTCTTGGGAAGGTCTATACCCAAAAGGAGAAAGTCGCGAAGATTATCGACGGTCTTCCATCATGTTGGGAAAAGCGTACCTACGCCATCGAGGAAGGTAATGACATGAATAAATATACTGTCGTACAACTAATGGGTACCTTGTTGTCTTATGAGGTACGCAAGGATAGTAAGATCCGGATGAGGGAAAAGATGAAGGCGTACTTGAAGCAAGACGAGCCAAAGAAAAAGGAAATTGCATTCAAGGCCGCTCCATCTACCGATGATGAAGAATCGGAAGACGAATTGGACATGGAATCCATTGCCCGTATGGCAAGGAAGTTCGATCGATTCCTCCGAGAAGGTATATCTTTTAATAAATCTAAAGTTAATTCGACTAATGCTTCTACTCCCGTGTGTTATAAATGCAACAAGCCAGGACACATCAAACCGGATTGTCCTCTCTACAAACACAAGGAGAAGGGGAAAGCATCGAAGTACGACAAGTCGAGAAAGTACAAGAAAGGACTTGTTGGCACATTCACCGACTCCGAAGAGGATTCCTCAAGTGGGGAGTC
Source organism: Scilla litardierei (assembly GCA_030789695.1). Classification (NCBI taxonomy): domain Eukaryota; kingdom Viridiplantae; phylum Streptophyta; class Magnoliopsida; order Asparagales; family Asparagaceae; genus Scilla; species Scilla litardierei. The sequence continues at coordinate 3,496 of JAULAV010001217.1, forward strand.
GGATGATGGAAGAGTGGAGGAAGCAAAACTTTGCTTCATGGCTAATGAGGCAAAAGATCGAAAGTCCTCCTTCGATGATAGCGAGGATGAAAGCGAGGATGGTAGCGAGGATGAAAACGGAGAACCTACTATTGATGAAATGAGGTTAGCAAACCAAGAAATTTGGTCTAAATTTACTAAATTAGTAGATAGATATAATAAGACCAAAGATGAACTTGTTAGCCTCCAAACCTCTCCTAAGTCTACCATCACCAACAATGACACCATTGTTGAGACACTTGCCAATGAGAAAGCAAGTTTGCTTACTCATAATGGCTTGTTGAGAAATGAGGTGAAGTCCCTCAAATCTCAACTTGAGCTTGTTCTTGTTGAGGATTCGGATGAACATGTGATAGCGGATTTGACGTCTCAAAACTCAACTTTGAGTATTGAGAATAAGAATCTCAAATCACGTGTTTATGCACTCACATCGCAAGTATCCACTTTGGATGCTTCTTTGCATTCTCTCAAAGAGAAGTATGAGTGCACATTAGGCCGTATCAATGATTTCAATAGTGGTAAGGGCCATTTGGATAATATCCTAAATGACTTACTTCCGGCCAAACACCACATTGGCTTGGGCTATAAGATGGGAGACTCATCCAAATCGTCTACAACCTTTGTTAGGCCTACCTCCGACGCCTCAATGAGTGGGAGCAAACTCCCCATTGGTAGTTCTCCTACCAATAGTGCTTCCACTTCGTACACACCCCCGATTGGAAAGAAACCCACTTTGGGTAGACCTCCAAAGAGGGGTCATGCATTTTTGTACTCACATGCTATGCCACGTAGGAACACACATCCTACTCCACCGGTGCATGCTAATATTAATGATGATTTTTATGCTCCGCACCCACGAGCACGTGCGAACACTCATATGAGACACCCACATGCACGTAATCATGCTCATGCACATCCTAATGCTTATGTTCAAACATCTCATCCACATGTGCATGCCTTCTCTCATAATCATCCTCATGCATGCACACCTCATGCTTATCCACGTATGTATGCTACACCATATCATGGATCTCGTGCTCATCATAATGCTACTGCTAGATCTCATGCTCCTAGGCCACATGCACCACATAGAAATCAAACTTTTAATCATGCAACTATTAGGAAGAGGATTCCCAAAATGTACACTATTTGGGGTCCCAAGAAAACTAGCGATGATGCTATGAATGTTTATGTGCAATCCTATATTAGTGATGTTATTTTGAATGATGATTATGTTGGAAAGTCAAGTTCCTCTTGGACTTGGTTTCCGAACGGTTAGTTCCTTTAACTCTTCAATGCTTGGTACCATGAGTTTATGATCATGTTATGGGTACCAAGGCATATGTTTATAAAATTGATTTTGATTATATTAATTTACGGGTTACAATAATTTTTATTTCATATTTCAAATTTGTTGTCTAACCCATTGGATCCAAAAGGATTTTTGGATACCAAAATGAAGTTTTTCTAGGTTCAATCCACCGTGGGATACCAACCCTACCAACTCCTTGTTTTGCGAAGACTTTCATTCAAACGGAGTTGATGGTGCTTAGGTAATGCACCAATGTAGGGGGAGCTTAATGTTGTAAGTATGATGTTACATTTGGTATCCATGAGGGTTGAATGCATGCTTGGTTAGAATCTATTTCTTTACATTGGTATCATTTTGTTTCTCCTAGCATGATAGAATTGTGAATGCCATAAATGCTTTGAAATTCATATCTATTTTTGGCATGACATGTTTTTAAAAAGTTATAATGATAATTTTCGTATTACTTTTATCACATTGACACTTCTCATCGCACACTTCACTTAGTTTTGATGTGCTTTTACGTTTTGTTCATTTTCGATCGATATTGTGTCATTTGATATTCTATGATGTGCACCACTCTTCTGATGGTTCATTCCTTTGTGCACATTTTATGTATGTCTCTGATATTGATTTCGTCGCTCGACGATTTAGTTTGATTCAATAGCTTTAGTTGTATGAAAACATAGAATTGTTTTCCATGCACTAAAATAGCTATAAATGTTGATATTGGAGAGTAAATTCATTTCATCAATAAGTGAATTTACATTTGATATTTTGATGATTTAAGTTTTCGATTCTCGACTATGGTCTCATTGACACGCTTTGATTTTATTCGAATTTTATTTTGGTGTCATATGAAACGTGGTCGTATTCTTAGACTCCCATGCTTAATGAATTATTTGGACATGAATTATTGTCATTGGCTTCCTCCCGCTCTTTTTGGATTATGCCAAAGGGGGAGAGATATAATAATGGCATAATAATGGCATGTGCTAAATGATAATTTACCATGAATCTAATTTGATATGTTAGATTCAGGGGGAGTTAAGATATAAAAATGGATTATAAATCCTAAATCTCAAATATTGGATTTTCATTTTTTACTTTCCTCGTCTGCTTGATGTATGTGCTTATTATTTCATATGGAACTAATTTGTCATCAATGCAAGGGGAGTAAGTATATTCCATTTAGTTCATTATTTTTGATTATTATTTATGTTGGTTTGTCATCACCAAAAAGGGGGAGAATGTTGAGTATTGGACTCCCCGGATTTGGTTTTGGATGATGAGCAAACATAAATAAATCATGAACTAACAATTTGTGAGCGCAATTATGGAGTACGTCGCCAAATTCACGAGAACATTCAAAGCGACATCTCAACTCTTCCCAAAGCTCGTATTCATGCCTGGAGCTTTGTTGAAGCTCAAGGAGCAATATTGAAGTCAAGAGGAATGAAGATTGAAGCTTTGAAGACGGCTCGTAAGGTTTATTTTATAGTCTTCTAGCTTCATAGATTAGAATGTTAAGCCTTGAGTAGGACTTACCTTATAAACTTCATTTCGCTCATATCTTAGAGCTAGGATTATCATAGAAGCCATTAGAAACTTTCCCGAAGCCTAACGCTCTTTCCCTCGGCTTCTAGTGCATGTTAGTTGGTTCATGAAGAGTCACCAACCGACTAGATGACGATCTAGTCGGTCGGAAACTCTACTTAAACCGACTAGTTTGCATTCTCTAATTCAGCTCTTTCTTTGTCTACAGTTAGTCGGTCAAAGAAGAGTCACCGACCGACTAGATGACGATCTAGTCGGTCAGTAATCCTTCTTAGACCGACTAGTTGTGTTCACTCATTTTCAGCCTGAGCTACTGTTTCGAGTTAGTCGGTCAAAGAACGTTTACCGACCGACTAGTTGAGAAACTAGTCGGTCAGCATTTGTTCTTAAACCGACTAAGTCATCTTGAAGTCAACCTATTCCTTTTCCACGTTAGTCGGTCCAAGAACATTCACCGACCGACTAGTTGTCTTTGCCTGGAACTTCACCTTTTGGCTGTTCACCTCTTAGTCGGTCTACGTTGTATCACCGACCGACTAGTTGATGAACTAGTCAGTCAGTGATCCTTCTTTGACCGACTAGTCTGGTTCAGAAAAGAGCCGTTGGGATCTTTTTGAACTCGTTTTTCCTTGCCCCTATAAATAGAATCCTGATTCATTTCTTGAAGGGGTTAAGCAACATATTGGAGATATTTTCAGATCAAAAGAGAAGAGCTATCAACTCTATTTCCAAGCTCTCTCTTCTCACAAGAATCTCTCCCTCAAGTTCTTGAGTCCTAAATCCTCAAGAGAGATTCTCTCCATTGTGAACCATTCAAGCTAGAAGCTTGATTCTAGGTCACCATCTCCACCCTAGGCTTCCATTGCTGGTCATCTTTTTGAAGTTAGGGTTTGGTGCCATCTTCCTCCATCAAAATCCTCTTTGCCCTAATTTGGTAAGAAATCTCAAGGCATAGGTATTTTGTTGGTAAGCATTTCATTTCAGTTATATTTGAATTGTATACTCTCGGTTGTGAGAGGTTTGCGTGATCCCGGGTTGTGGGAGTCACGGTCATCGATTGTAGGTCGATTGTACTTGTGAGGTTTTCGCAAGTGTTCATATTGGAAATCTTGAGTTAGGGTTTCTAACTCAAGTATCTGGAAGGGATCCGGGTGGTTGGGACGTAGGATCACCGGGAACAAGTCGGGGAGACTTGGGTGGATCCGAACCCATTAAACCATTTGTTTGCGTTTGCTTTATTTCTTGATTGTTGTATTATTCCGCATCGTTGTTTGTTAATTGCACGATAATTAGGAATAACACTCCTTATTATTTAAAAGTACTATTCACCCCCCCTCTAGTACATGTGCAGCAGCTTCCTAGGGCACTACAAGGTCATCCATTGTTACCTCATCGCCTTCATCCTTGCTTTCATCGGAAGATGTCTCTTGATCATGTTCCTCTCTAGCCATGAAGCACATGTGTGATTGCTCCACTTGTTCATCATCTGATTCTCCACTTGAGGAGTCCTCGTCGGAGTCGGTGAATGTCCCGACAAGTCCTTTCTTGTACCCTTTCTTGTACTTTCGAGACTTGTAGAACTTTGGCGCCTTCCACTTCTCCTTTTGTTTGTTTTGAGGACAATCCGCTTTGATGTGTCCTGGCTTGTTGCATTTAAAACACAAAGGAGCGGAGGCGTTAGTAGAACTAAACTTAGATTTGTTCTTGAAGTTACCTTTCCGGAAGAATCGGTTGAACTTCTTTGCCATAAGGGCAATGGATTCCAAGTCCAACTCGTCTTCCGATTCTTCATCAACGGTAGATGTAGATGGAGCGGCCTTGAACGCAATCGCCTTTTTCTTTGGCTCGTCTTGCTTCAAGTACGACTTCATCTTGTCTTGCATCTTTATTTTACTGTCCTTGCATACCTCATAAGACATCAAGGTATCCATTAGTGGAACGACAGTATATTTATTCATATCATTACCTTCCTCGATGGCGAAGGTACGCTTTTCCCAACAAGAAGGAAGTCCGTCAATAATCTTTGAGACTTTATCCTTTTGGGTGTAGGTCTTTCCAAGAGCCTCCAACTCGTTGGTAATGTCAACGAAGCGAGCATAGTACTCCTTCATCTTCTCACCCTGTTGCATATGAAATAATTCGTAATCTTTATTTACAACAGTGAGTTTGGAGTCTCTTACCCTACTCGTTCCTTCATGCAAGATGAGGAGTGAGTTCCAGATTTGATATGCACTATTACATGTGCATATCTTGTTGAAGTCTTCAGGCTTCAATGCACATTGCAAGGCATTCATTGCCTTGGCATTGTTTACCTCCGCGGTGACCTCCGCGGTAGTCCACTTAGCGAAGTCTTCTTCGACGGGCTCGACATATTCCGTCATCGTAGCTCTCCATAGTGAAGTGCTACGGAGGAAAGTTTCCATCCGGCATTTCCAGTACCCATAATTGACATCGTTGAAGTAGGGAGGCCTAGTTGAGGAGTGCCCTTCCATCACCGAAGAAGCTCCTTCACGGTTCCTGAAGGTGCTATAGTCTGAAGGTGTACGAAAGGTCTTGTTGTCGTTGATAGACATAGCTATGAACTTAGCTCTGATACCAAATGTAATGCCCTGATAGCTACTGCACAAGTACTAGAGGGTGGTGAATAGTACTTTAAAATAATCAAGAGTAATTATTCCTAATTATCGTGCAAACTCAACCAACAATTCGGAATGTAAATATGACAACAAAGAATAGACAAGCGCAAACAAACGATGTAACGGGTTCGGATCCACCTAAGTCTCCCCGATTTGTTCCCGGTGATCCTACGTCCCAAACACCCGGATCCCCTCCGGCTACTTGAGTTAGAAATCTCTAACTCAAATTTGCACTATGAAATTATTGTAGAAAACCTTTACAAGATCAAATCATATACAAATGAAAATGTGACTCCCACAAACCGGGATCACACACCTCTCTCACAATCGAGAGAAAAACTTGCAATAACAAAGTAAATGAAACAATGAAATGCTTACCAACAAAATCCGAGTAAACTTACGATTTTATGGTAAGGAAGATTTTGAAGGAGAAGAAGTCACCAAACCCTAGCTCCACCAAGATGATCAGCAATAGGTGGCTAGGGAAATGTTGGTGACTTGGATTCAAGCTCCTAGCTTGAGTGGCTCACAATCAATGAGAATCTCTCTTGAGGAATAAGAGTGAGAGAGCGAGATTCTTGTGAGAAATGAGAGCTTGGAAATGAGAATTAAATGCTCTTCTCTTTGATCTCTAAAACACAATAATGGCAGCCTTGAATGCTATGAAGAAGCATCTCAAGATTATATAGGATAGAGAGGAGAGAGAGGGAAAATTCGTGCATTTAATGCTCCAACGGATCTATTTCTGAAGCAGTCTAATCGGTCTAAGAAGGATCACCGACCGATTAGTTTCTCAACTAGTCGGTCGGGGATTCCTCTTGGATGGACTAAAAAGTTCACAGCCAATAAGATGCAATTTCAGGAGTAAAAACTAGTCGGTCTAAGAAGACTTGCCAACTGACTAGTTTGACAACTAGTCGGTCGGTGAGTGTTCTTTGACCGACTAAGAGTTGAAATATAGTAGGCTGAATTCAAAGAGAGCTAGTCGGTCTAAGAACAAATTCCGATGAATGTTCTTGGACCGACTAACTGTAAACAGTAGCTCAGGCTAAAAAGTGAAGGCATAACTAGTCGGTCTAAGAAGGATTCCTAACCGACTAGTTTGACAACTAGTCGGTCGGTGAACCTTCTTGGACCGACTAATTGATCAACAGTGTCTAGGAAGAAATGAGCAAGGAGATCTAGTCGGTTCAAGAAGGATTACTGACCGACTAGATGACAATCTAGTCGGTTGGTTCTTCTTCTTGAACCAACTAAGATGCACTAGAAGCCGCAAAAAGAAGCGTGAAGCTTCGGGAAAGTTTGTATGGGCTTCTAAGATAATCCTAGCTCTAAGATATGAGCGTTATGAAGATTATAATGTAAGACCTACTCAAGGCTTAACATTCTACGAAAAGAAGCTAGAAGACTATAAATTAAACTTGACGAACCGTCTTCAAAAGCTTCATTCCGAATCTCTTGACTTCAATAATGCTCCTAGAGCTTCAACGAAGCTTCAGGCACACGATCACGTGCTTTGAGAAGTCTTGAGATATTGCTTTTGATGTTCATAGAATTTTGGCAACGATCTCCATAACTGCGCTCACAAAGAGTTAGTTCACGATGTTTATGTTTGTTCATCATAAAAACCAAATCCGGGGAATCAATACTCAACACTTTGAGGTGCTAGAGTTTGTCCTTATGAACAATTTCCCGAATGGGATGAATTGCAACATTATCTTGAATTTATTGTATTGAACAAAGTCAGAAATACCATCATGAACAATGCGAACAACACCTATGGGGATATAATCCTTTTCAAGAATAATGTCACTTACTAAATTTCCCCCCTCAAACTCAGCATCCTCAAATAGGTGTGCATTTTCTAGTTCGTAAACTAACTCAACAGTGGGATTATGTAAAATTATACGAAATAATATCAACTTTTAAACTATTCAACAAAACTTGAAAATCATTAGCATTATGTCCTATTTCTTTATTAGGCTTATAAAGCCTTACCTTAGTTGGACATCGCCAAACATGCAAGTGATTCATTTGTTGAAACATTATTAAGGATATATGTTGCAATCAAAAATAACTGAAATTCTAAATTGTTAATTCTTTCATTACAACACATGTACTTAAATGCAGGAATTCTATAGATGAAGCAACATTTTCAAATAAATGAAGATTATAATGAACTTTTAAAGAACCAGAATAAACTAATTTTGAATTATGAGACAACCAAATTTTCCATTCAGTTTTGAACAATAATAACCGAATTTGTTCAAAAGAGAGATGGAAATCCAAATTTCGTTAAAACGGTACATAATAGTCTCATAAAGATTCAAATACAATCTAGCCTTTAAAAGAAATAATCTAAATTTTATTTGCTTCTACTTGAACCATCTTGCCATTGCCTATATCGATGTATCTTTTACCATCATTTGGCTCTTGGCATCTTAGGCAATCCGGTATGGACACAATGATGTGAATGGTTATACTAGGATCTTTCCATCACGTGTCTATAAGTACCAAAGTTTGCAGGAAAAAAAATTAACTTAGAATTAAACCAAATCAAAGAAACATACCCTTTTTAGCACGCCAAGCGTGATTGTCACGCCCTCTCCCTAGAATACCATGCATTTAAAATAATTTTTTTTCAACTATCCTGAAGAGCGAGGGTGATGAGAAAGGAAAAGGAAGAGAAAGAAGAAAACTGAATATGCAGGCCACTATGCACATGCTGGAATAGTACAAATGAAGCTCCACTAAAAAAATCCAACAGTCACACAAAACCACGACAACATTTAATACATAACATGCTTCATTTTTATACACAGTCCAAGTATACCAACACACACATATATATAGCCACTATCCACCTTCAAAAACAACCAAAACACTTTGCAAGATACATCACTCCCCAAACGCTACCTCTGAGACCCGACTCCAAGTCACCACCAACCACACTACCCCTGCTACCTGAAAAATAGGGAAGAGCACGTCAACGCGTGCCCCAGTAGGAACCAACTTGGATTTGGAACATCGTTTTAAGGTTACTAATCCACAAGGTAAGGCAGGGAAAATAAGACATGTAACTAAATATATAGCAAAAAGTAAATAGCCAAGTAAGAGGATCATACCAGCGGTCCAATGTTGAGTTACTGCACGAAAAGGGTTAGCACGAATAGTAATATAAATATTTATACAACCACGTACACAAATACACATACAAGGCACAAACATATAAATATACATACCATGCACAACACACAACACACATACATTGCATATATGTAACACATCACACACAATGGATATAATGATACATAATGATGCACATGATGCGACATGAGATGCAATGCAATGCAATGGGATCCCATGAATGTGTCGGCGTGCAAGTGTATCGTGATCTACTCTGTTCTCAACCGTGGCAACTACCGATGGAGTCAAGAGGTGCCTACACGGTCACGGCCCACAGCGAATCCCCCGCCTCCTACTGTGGCTCTCGCTCCATGTAGTGCCATCCGTGTCCTAAAACGTTGCTCATTCACATCATTTCTTATATTACAAATATATACATGCCCGTTCCGCATGTTTCTCAACTTTTGTTTCATTGAGGCATTTCAGCGAACACATGACGGGCGTAATTCATATCAAGGCAACACAATATCATTTACATATGCCAAGGGCATGAACATTTATTCTACCACACAACCATAATAAACAAGAATAATGATGGCCAATCAACCACAATTAATGAATAAGAACAACACTTAATTAATTTAGCTTGCTGAAATTGTAGGAAGTGACAATACATGGCCATATAACATCAGTTTACCTTGAGAATTTGACAAATTGTCTCAAATGAAAGTTATATATATACTAGTCCTGGATTCACAGATAAAATTTCATACAAAAATATTAAGTAGGTGATTTATGGTGAATTATTTGGTGAAGTGTGTTAAATCTGTTTTCAGACAGATTTCTAGGTCTGTATTGAAATCCAATTTTGGGCATGTTGCAGCCAGAAATTCAACATATAAGCACTCTGATTAATTTTTAGAAAAACTTATTAACTTTTCAACAAGACCAAGAACACAAAATTTCATTGAGTGTGCAGGTGTCTAGGCCAATTTTGCTAAACTGTGTCAACACTGAAAATCAAGCAGACATGTTGTAAAGATGGATTTATTTCTCCTAATTTCTGAATTGAACCTATGTCAAAATTTATATGATTTTGGGATAGAACGTCAAGATCTACAAGCTCATATTTTTTTACGAACCCTAAGTCGAGCTACAGTAACCACAATCAAGGCAAAATCAGACATCAAGATTTCTGAATTTTAAACGAGATGGGTTTGCTAAGAATTTAAAAGGGAGAATTATGAAATTGAACATGATACATAGATTTTTGACTATCCCTATTACATATTAAGTAAATCATCCTATAAAAACATAATAGCAAAAATTATTTCATGGAATTCCAAACCAAGAGGGTACCTACCTCAAAAAGCTCAATTTTCTCTTCTCTTCCTCTTTCTTTCTTCTCCATCTTCTTCCCTCTTCAAGCAAGCATGGCTTCCTTCTATTAGGGCATGGAAATTAGGGTTTTTATTTGAGGAAGAAAGGGGAAAGAGGAGGGGAGGTGGCCGGCCATATGGAGGAGAAAAAGAAAAGGAGAAAAAGAGAAGAGAGGAGAAAGTTCAAGAAAAGAAAAGAAGAGATTTTCTTAATGAAAATTCTACACATCTCTTACTTGCCCCATAAGCCATGCAATCCCTAAAATGACTAAAATACCCTTCCAAAAATGCCCCTCAACTTTTAGGTATTTACAAGTTTGCTATTACTTTATGCACCGACCACTTAAGTATGTACGCACAGCAAATTTAGTCCAAATGACCGTTTTGCCCCTCGCCTTTCTAAAATTTTACGGGGTTGCCATTGACCCCTAACCCCTTTCACACTTGCATGGATTCCCTACACACACACCCATGCATGCCTACTCATGCATACATGCACCACGCACCCACGTCCAACACATTCCTATTGTTTTGCACCCACGACGTCTTTCACACTTCTCTCGCACTCAATCCTGCTTTCTCGTCTCTTAGCCACACATTACGGCCCAATCCCCCTTGCACTACGTTACATACATCGATATCCACGTTTATTTCATGCCTACTTATGCACCGCAGGTAGAAATACCACGTCAGTAGAATGCACGTATAGTGCAAAATAGGGCATGACATCCTACCCACCTTAAAATAAAGTCCGTTCTCGAACTTTCTAGGGTATGAACCCTGGCAAAGGTCAGCTAGGTATGATGGTATTTCTACACATGAAGTACAAACAAGAATACATATCTACCCCACACTTATATACACTATATGTTTCACTGTCATCCATACACACCCGCATGGCACAGATATCACAGATACACCCAATTATTCATCTAGTAGTACATCCACATCACTATGTGTACTCACTACATACACATACATATATGTTCTTCACATAAACATCTAGGCACATGTATTCGCACACTAACATACACATCACACACCATAAATAAGTCTTTATACGTATTATTATACATATTTTGATTACTACTCATATCCATGTGCATACGATATCACATCGTATACTTATTACGATACTTTCAAGTATAACGACTTATATTCTACCTGCTTATATATATATACATATACGTCTATATCCATGCACGGACACCCAGCTATACACATTAATCTACACACCACTGTTTGATAAATAGGGTCACTATCACGGTGTCACACCGTATGTACACCGGATCCCTATACACCCAATACTTAGTCATATGAGCTCACTCCCACGTATAGGCACATAATTATCTATATACACATCTTATTTAGTCACATCCATACATACATTCACGTGCACGTACTAACACATGCATGATCAAGTCACATAAGGTTCACAGCCATACTATAAATAAATATACACATAGCCTCACATCCATATCAGTGCACCTACTGCCTCACACAGATGGACACATATACTACACATAATTCACACAAGAGTGCACAAACATAACACATCCCTGCCATATGCTATATATATATATAACTACCTTGGCACATCCTACGTACATCCTGTCATGATAGTCAAATTATTATAAATATCCATATACACACCCACACACGCGTACACATATGCAAACAATCACACACTTCTCAATACCCACATACCAAACAGTTCCATTCACTTATATTTATCAAATATATATACACCTATATTCCATATCTTTCACATTTATATTCACTAGTCATAACCCGTGCCCGCGGGCACGGTTCATTTAAGATTCCCCCCCACGAAATTTTTGTTCCCCGAAAAATTATTTCCACGACCAAAATTTAACAGAATAATAAATTAGTGTAAAAATATTTAGCGCACGGGCACCTTCGGCGCGGAACAACAAATTCGGCGTAGACGCCTTTGGCGTCGAACAACAAATTTGGTGCCCGCGACTTCGGCGCGGAACAACAAATAAGCGTAAAAAAATTTAGCGGGCGCCTTCGGCGCGGGCGTCGAAGACAAACCTCAGGGTATTTTTACGCTAATTTGTTGTTTCGCTAAATTGTTTTACGCTTAATTTTTTATTTTGTTTAATTTAATGGATCATGCTTCTCCACAATCTTTCCCAAGGCATGTTTAATTTCAAATTTTAGGTTCCCAATGCACTTTTCCCCCAAATTTAATCTCCACAATCTTTCCCAATGCACTTCTAATTTCAAAGTTTAGGTTCCCAATACACTTTCTTCCACAAATTTAATCTCAACAATCTTTCCCAACGCACTTCTAGTTTCAAAGTTTTGATTTCCAAGACACTTTTCCAAATAAAATTTAAGTTTTCCCACTAAAATTTTCACAAAATACAGTCTCAACCATTGATTTCCAAAGATCAAATCTCAGCCACTCTTTATCTTGTCCTAAGGGCACGGTTCATTTAAAATATTACACCCTCAAATTCTTGGATCACTTAATTTTAAACGAACATCAATAAGTAAAGTTTAGTAATCATTGTTTATTTTTTCCAAAAGAAATTAATTCTAAAAATGTAATTCCCCCAAAAATTTTAGTTCCCCCTAAAATTTAAGTCTCTCTAGATATAACACGTGTCTTAAGGGCATGGTTCATTTAAATTATCCCCTCAAAATCTTGTATCCCCTAATTTTAAACAAAAAACAATAATTAAATACTCAAAGCGCAATACTTGTTCATTAATTAAATAATCAAAGCGCAATAATTAAATGTTATTTAGCTCACCCCACAAATTTTAATTCATCCCAAAATTTAGCTCACACGTTTATTTAAAATATTCTTCCCTTAGAATATTGAATCCCCAAATTTTAAACGAACATTAATAATCAAAGCGCAATACTTGTCAAAAGTAAACAAAAACTATCATCTACTTCTCCAGCAAGATTGTCATGAGCATTGACCATTAGCAAGACACCACTAAATAACAAATATTCTCGTTGAGCTTTACTCCATAGCACTAAATGGTATTCTCAATGGGAACAAATGTGGTTATTTAACATCCAAACTGTCAATAATGCTCCTAACACAACATCACCCATGACTAGTAACCATAAAATTCCTTATCATCCCAAAATATGAAAACAAATACACAACATAACTTATCTTTTCATTTCTTTTCACACATTGTCTAACAATTTCTATCTCCAACGTTGCCTCAAGTCATTCTTGCAGCCTTTAAGATGAGAGGTCAACTAAAGTTTTTTTATTCACAAAATCTATATTATAAAGACAACGTCTGACAAACTAAATATTAATAAGTAAAAATTGATACTGCTGAAGACATAACATACAGATAAATGAAATGGAAAGAACTCGAAATTTCTCATATGGCTACCTGTGACTGACAGGTCCAATCAAATAAGGTGGATGAAGGTAGATTATCTCTTAAGGTGCTGAAGACATAACATACAGATAGAGGAAGATAGATTATCTCTTAAGGTGGATAAAGGTCCAATCAAATAACTGAACAGAGGACTGATTTTAACTATGACTAAGATGTGGTGCCTGCACTGTTAAAGATAACTACAAATGAAAGCTTCAAGGAAACTCACTCTAAAATTAATGAACATTTAAAACATTCTGTTATATAAGTTGTGATCTTGTAATCAATATGAATAACATTGTGAACAACATAAAACACAGATTCAACCAAAACATTGATGGCAACAAAAGTACAGATCAGAATAAAAAGGCAAACACAACAATGTTTTTGTGAACCTAACACAGATTTGATTAGCAGAAACAAAAAAGAATCAATCATACAAAAAAGAATCAATCAAGCCAACCTATCGATTCTATTTGGAAACAATTTTCCCAAATTTTGGAAACAAAAAAAGAATCAATCAAACAGCAAGAACAACACAAATTTTGGGCAGCTTCTTCAAACAGTACCAAGACGGTCTTCCTCGGCAATCCCCCGAAGCCCATCCCCACCCTCCGGTCTTCCTTGGAAATCCCATAAACCCTCCTCCCCAATCTTCAAATAGTACCAACCAGTGAACCGGTGAACTGATCGCAGGATTAAATAACCACATTTGTTCCAACCAGTGAACTGTTCTGGTTGTAGGATGAAGGGATTAGAGGAAGATATGAGGTCCCATAAGCCCATATCAGATCATTCATGTGATCTGATGATCTCATCAATGCAGGGAACTCTGTGGTCTTTGTTGGGAGAGGAAGGAGCCCTGGATGGGGATTACTGTTAATGGGTTTTGCACCCTCTTCAGTCAATGCATCACAGAACGCCCTGTGAGTCACAAAGCTATCCCTCCTGCCAAAAAAATAAAAAAAAATCAGAAACACACAGCAAGAGAACCGAGTTCATATATATATAATTATCATACGGACCGAGAGAAGATGGTGCCGCAATCGCAGGCATACTCGTAGGTGCCGCAGGACTTGGAGTGAGCCCTGCAGTCGGACTGGACCGCGTACTTCTTCTCACCGTGCTTCCTCGAGAAGTGCTTCTTGATGCCGGTGAGGTCGCCGAGGGCCCTCGACGGGCAGTGGTGGACGCAGGAGGACTCCGGGCAGACGAACCCAGGCGCAGGCCAAGGCCAAAGCACATGCCCACGCCGAAGGAGAAGGTCTCTCTTGCGAGAAGAATTGCTGTTACGGAAGAATTGCTGTTGCGGAAGAATTGCTGTTGCGGAAGAATTTTCTCTATTTAGGGGAGATGATTTTGGGGAAAGCAAGAGCCTGTTGATCTCCCCCAAAAAGAAAGCCCGTTGCTATACCCAAGGCATTTTCACGCCTCTTGCTCTTTCCAAGGTAACACAAAAGTAAATTGGGACCCATAAAAAATACAAACTTCTCATCTCAAACCCTCATCCAAACCGTTCATCATCCAAGATTAAATCCTGGCCGTCTTTTATCAACCAGTTTGTCCTAGTCAGCTTGTCCTAGTCAGCCCTAGGATTCAAAAATCGCTGTCAAATGTATAATAGATATTGCACATGTATATACATGCACACATGCTTTGGTACAGACCTATATATTCACGCATACACGCAGAAATACATCTATCCAGGGCATACCGAGATACATCTGGATAGACAACCATATAGGATAGATCAGCAAGTAAACAAACAAGATATGTATAAGTATATATATACATACATACATACATACATACATACATACATACATACATACATACATACATACATACATACATACATACATACATATATATATATTCATTTATCAAATATACACACCATTACATATACTCAAACTGCACACTACACATACATGAACGCATTCCTACACTCCATTGCGACATTATAATAGAAATCCATACAACTATGATACATATTCACGTATATGTAACAAATAATACTCCACATAGATACTCCATACACATATTCATTATACACCCCACAGATGTATAAGTATCAATCCATATATAGCCAAATACATGTACATACATACACACAAATAAGTGTTTTTCAACATTAGTACACATTCAGTAGATAGTCACACTCCATATACGTACACATCCATATAGCGATACATGCATATCAGAATAGGGATCATTCATATACATATATACGTATAACCACTTATAAGACATACACCAATACACATTCAATAATAACAACACGTGCACACAATCACACCGCACTTGCTACAACATCTACATACATACAAGTATCCCATATGCTAATACATAATCCCCCTCAATACGGAAGGGCACTTACACTACATATACGTCCAAATGGTCATATAGACACCATTCTACGGGTAAGCATATACACACATGTATACATATACCATAACTCCACTTAACAGTGCAAACCCATAGCCACCCCACTTATACATGCACTCTATAATCTCAAATCCGTATATCCATCACATCCTACATATGTTACACATCATATATATATCCCTATCCCATAATATGCATGGTATAGGGCTAAGGGTCTAAACTGAGGGTGGACGGGTCTAAATCACCCCTACCTACTTTAAGATACATCTATTCCGAACACCCTGGAGCATTACTCATATTGTCTGTGCGTCCATTTCTTATCTATATTGCTACATACACCCATGTATGGCCATAGCACATCACCTATCTTCACGCAATAATATAACACACGACCATATACCCAAGTAAAACAATATACCAATTCCATTAGGCACATAGGTAGCACATACATATACTCTCATCTATTTAAACTTTTTAACACATTAGGAATTTATACCCTAGCTACGCAACACTAGCGATACACACACACACACACACACACACAAACTTCCCTCATATATAGCGACACCCTCTACCCATACAAGCTCACATATATTCACATAGATACACTTTCCCCTATGTGTCCAAAGACAATATGGACATTCCACTACTTTATCCATATAAGGGTAGATGTGCACACATTAATGTACTCCCCACATGGAACACAACTATAATTTAAGAGGTAGTGAACCACATACATGCACTCACATCACATACATACACACCCTCGTCCACGTCTCTACAAACATATAATATCCCCGCTAGCTGACATGTATCCACCAGTATACATCCACTAATAAACATATACTTATCACCTATACCTCAGAGTCACACAAGTATAACACATACCTACTCACATACCTGTATCTATGTATAAACGCTCACACATATTCATATACCACTATAACCCTTCAAGATACATGTAACTTTCATGTCATTCAAATATAAATACATATACTGACTACATGTATACCACAACATATATAATTCTAATATCCAAGCACAACAAACGCACTCATACATGCGGATTCACACAATTATAAATACACCCATATATCCACAAATACTCATCTATAGTATAATACATCGCATGAAATTCATCCCCCGAACTCCCAAAAGCTAGGGGTTCAATGGTGGATCACTTAAAACTCTAAGGTCACTAAAATCTCTACCCACCTTAGGGGTAATCTATCCCAATCAAATATTGAAGCATTACATGTACTATCCTTACGCACATCGTAGTGCGGTGACCTGCATGAGTCGCCAAAAACTGTCACGCCCTTCTCCCTAGAATACCCTGCATTTAAAATAATTTTTTTTTCAACTATCCTGGAGAGCGAGGGTGATGAGAAAGGAAAAGGAAGAGAAAGAAGAAAACTGAATATGCAGGCCACTGCGCACATGCTGAGATAGTACAAATGAAGCTCCACTAAAATATCCAACAGTCACACAAAACCACAACAACATTTAATACATAACATGCTTCATTTTTATACACAGTCCAAGTATACCAACACATATATATATATAGCCACTCTCCACCTTCAAAAACAACCAAAACGCTCTGCAAGCTACATCACTGCCCAAATGCTACCCCTGAGACCCGACTCCAAGTCACCACCAACCACACTGCCCCTGCTACCTGAAAAATAGGGAGGAGCACGTCAATGCATGTCCCAGTAGGAACCAACTTGGATTTGAAACATCGTTTTAAGGTTACTAATCCACAAGGCAAGACAGGGAAAATAAGACATGTAACTAAATATATATCGAAAAGTAAATAGCCAAGTAAGAGGATCATACCATCGGTCCAATGTCGAGTTACTGCAAGAAAAGGTTTAGCACGAATAGTAATACAAATATTTATACAACCACGTACACAAAAACACATACAAGGCACAAATAAATAAATATACATACCATGCACAACACACAACACGCATACATTGCATATATGTAACACATCACACACAATGGATATAATAATACATAATGATGCACATGATGTGACATGAGATGAAATGCAATGCAATGCAATGGGATCCCATGAATGTGCCGGCGTGCAAGTGTATCGTGATCTACTCCGTTCTCAACCGTGGCAACTACCGATGGAGTCAAGAGGTGCCTACACGGTCACGTCCCACATCGAATCCCCCCGCCTCCTACCGTGGTTCTCGCTCCACGTGGTGCCATCCGCGTCCTAAAATATTTCTCATTCACATCATTTCTCATATTACAAATATATACATGCCCGTTCTGCACGTTTCTCAACTCTTGTTTCATTGAGGCATTTCAGCAAACACATGACGGACGTAATTCATATCAAGGCAATACAATATCATTTACATGTGCCAAGGGCATGAACATTCATTCTACCACACAACCATAATAAGTAAGAATAATGATGGCCAATTAACCACAATTAATGAATAAGAACAACAGTTAATTAATTCAGCTTGCTGAAATTGCAGGAAGTGACAATACATGGCCATATAACATCAGTTTACCTTGAGAATTTGACAAATTGTCCCAAATGAAAGTTATAGATATACTAGTCCTGGATTCACAGATAAAATTTCATGCAAAAATATTAAGTAGGTGATTTATGGTGAATTATTTGGTGAAGTGTGTCAAATCTGTTTTCAGGCAGATTTTTGGGTCTGTATTGAAATCCAATTTTGGGCATGTTGCAGCCAGAAATTCAACATATAAGCACTCTGAATAATTTTTAGAAAACCTTATTAACTTTCCAACAAGACCAAGAACACAAAATTTCATTGATTGTGCAGGTGTTTAGGCCAATTTTGCTAAACTGTGTCAACACTGAAAATCAAACAGACATGTTGTAAAGATGGATTTATTTCTCCTAATTTCTGAATTAAACCTATGCCAAAATTTATATGATTTTGGGGTAGAACTTCAAGATCTACAAGCTTATATTTTTTCTCGAACCCTAATTTGAGCTACAGTAACCACAATCAAGGCAAAATCAGATATCAAGATTTCTGAATTTTAAACGAGATGGGTTTACTAAGAATTTCAAGGGGAGAATTGTGAAATTGAACATGATACATAGATTTTTGACTATCTCTATTATATATTAAGTAAATCATGCTAAAAAACATAATAGCTAAAATTATTTCATAGAATTCCAAACCAAGAGGGTTCCTACCTCAAAAAGCTCAGTTTTCTCTTCTCTTCCTCTTTCTTTCTTCTCCATCTTCACTCTTCAAGCAAGCATGGCTTCCTTCTATTAGGGCATGGAAATTAGGGTTTTTATTTGAGGAAGAAAGGGGAAAGAGGAGGGGAGGTGGCCGGCCATATGGAGGAGAAAAAGAAAAGGAGAAAAGAGAAGAGAGGAGAAAGGTCAAGAAAAGAAAAGAAGATATTTTCTTAATGAAAATTCTACACATCTCTTACTTGCCCCATAAGCCATGCAATCCCTAAAATGACTACAATACCCTTCCAAAAATGCCCCTCAACTTTTAGGTATTTACAAGTTTATCATTACTTTATGCATCGACCACTTAAGTATGTACGCACAGCAAATTTAGTCCAAATGACCGTTTTTCCCCTTGCCTTTCTAAAATTTTACGGGGTTGCCATTGACCCCTAACCCCTTTCACACTTGCATGGCTTCCCTACACACACCCATGCATGCCTACTCATGCATACATGCATCATGCACCCACGTCCAAAACATTCCTGTTGTATTGCACCCACGACGTCTTTCACACTTCTCTCGCACTCAATCCTGCTTTCTCGTCTCTTAGCCACACATTACGGCCCAATCCCCCTTGCATTACGTTACATACATCGATATCCACGTTTATTTCATGCCTACGTATGCACCGCAGGTAGAAATACCATGTGTGTTCAGTAGAATGCACGTATAGTGCAAAATAGGGCATGACAGTGATAATTTGTGCAGTTCTTGTTTACATGCCATTCAGCTCTACAGAAGAAACAACCATTACCTTCTGAACTTTCAGTTCCCTTTGTTGTTTCTTTTGAGAAGCCGTATTTGCAGCTTCAGTATCCTTCTTCCTTTTGTTGAAGGTGGAGGTCATGTGAGGGCTTTCTGTCATTTCTTGCTCAAGCCGTTCATCTTCCTTTACACTGTATGAGCAGAGCTCATCCAGAGACCAAGTCTTATTCTTTAGATTGTAGCTTATCTTAAACTGGTTAAACTGTGATGGAAGAGATATCAAAACAAAATGCACTAGCAGAGCCTCAGAGAGGTCTAGCTCAAGTGCTTTCAATCTTGAAGCAATATTAGACATCTTCAATATATGCTCCCTGATGTTTCATTTACCTCATATTTCATTGAAGTTAGGTTTGTCAAGAGTGTACTAATTTCACTCTTTTTATTCTTGACAAACCTCTTTTCAAGCTCAATAATGAACCATTTAGCTGTGGCAATTTTCTCTGAAATAGAGCCCCTGAGATATTCTGAAATGGCATTCTTTATAAGCAATAGCCATATGCGATTTGATCTCTTCCACTCTTCCATCTCCCTCTGTTCATCAGAGGTACTCTCATCAGTGAGTGGTGGGGGACTATGAGTCCTCAATGCCAGATCAAGATCCATGACTCCGAGGATTATCAAAAGATTTTTCTTCCATGCTTTGAAGTTAGAACCATTAAGTACTAGAATGGACTTGAGGTGGGCAAAAAAATTTCAGAAATAATAGCCGAAAAAGAGAACAAGAAAATAATTGTAACATGTTCATTTGAGTATTAAACAAAACAACACCAAATTCAAATTAATGCTATTTTTCCATCTAAAGACATCCTCCACTAGCCCAATATTTATCTGTGGATAATCTACTGACTAGTCATTGACATCTTGTTGTAGCAATTAGACAATGACAATAATAACATGCCAAAAATAAAATTTCCTTTGGGCCGAATTAAATTTGCATGCATTGATCTCACTAATCATCATCTTGTCTATTGCCACATGTGCGCATAAAATGATATAGAACGATAATCTTCTCTTGGTCTGATTTAGCATTCTTACGAAATTATGGGCACATAAAATTCCTTTTATATTTATGAAATGAAATAATGCAAAACAACAGAGCCCACTTTGGCGAGATGATGATTGCACGAAGTCATTTCAAAAATATATACCATTGCAAAATTTGAACCTATGTCGCAATTTAATACATGAATTTATACTGTAAGTGGAGATATTCAAGTCCACTTTTATTCAAAATCAATTTTAAGGCAACCAAAATTTTCATGCAAAAGTATGTATTCAACTTGTTATATTTCGAGATTAAAACTAATCTTCACAAGAAAACTCATTTGGTGAGTTGATGATCCAATCAATCTATTTTCGAAATATATAATTAATTGTGCCAAAAATTGAATCTGAAACTAAACCGAATTTAACACAAAATGATTACACTAAGTGGAAATATATATAAGAACCTTTTATTCCACCTTTCAAATCATTTATATTGAGTTAAATAAAATCCATAATTTCAACACAGATTTTTTCCTCAAAATGGGGTATGTAGGTGTATTAATGTGTATATGAACATACATATAAAGTTATATATATAAATATACAGCCTATCCCATTTTATACACAACTTTAAAATGTGTCAAATTTTCTTAAGGCCATTTGCTTGATGGTTAGTGCACAAAATTCCTTAATGCCTTTTAAACTTATCCTTGTGGAGAAATATATGTTAAAACCTTTTATTTGCTCCCGAAGAAAACACTTGAATTTTGCGTTTTAATTTAAATCTAAATTTAGGCAAACTGAATTTTCATACTAATGTATGAAGTCATCTTGTTATATATCGAAGTATATATATATTTTTTTATGACATAAACTTCGTAGGTAAATTATTTTAGCACAATTAACACAAAATTTATCTTTGAGGAGAAATATATATTTAAGTTTCTTATTTCCTCCTTCGATCCAATTTAAATTCAATATTAGGCAACCAATCATACATCGTATGTATTTAACCATTTATATTCCGAAATAATAATAATTTAACTATAGAGCCCAATTTGGTGGGATCTCGTAATAATTAAAATTATTTTGAAACATATAATCTAATGTGCCCAACAATTAAATTTAAGATGAAAATAAACTTTAAATGTAAATATATATGAAAACTTTTTATTTACTCCTTCGATCCATTTAAAATTCATCCAGGCAACTTATCAAACAACGTATGTATTTAACCGTTTACATTCCGAAATAATAATAATTTAACAGTAGAGCCCACTTTGGTGGGGTCTCGTAATAATTAAAATTATTTCCAAACGTATAAATAAAATAAAGAATGCCTAAAAGAATTAAAATGGAACGAATATAATTTAACACACAAATTGGGCTTAAAGGAAATATATATAAACACATAACCATTTATTTTCTCAATTAATGAATTTAAATTCAAAAAAGTTTAGGCTATAAATTTTCATACAAATCATGTACATATCCTTTTATATATCGAAATAAAATTAATCGCCACGAACGAGCCCACTTTGGTGGGATTTTGTTTTAAATGAAATTATTTCGAGAGATATATATACAATTAATTACGCCTAAAATTGAATTTAAAATTAAAAAATGAATTTTAACACAAATTTACAACTTAGGGAAATATATAAACATGTCCATTTATTTTTCCTTCCCTTAATGTTAAAATAAATCCAAAACAGGTCCAAATTTGTGTCCAAATGAATTTATTAACCCAAAATTAAAAGCCCAAAATTACCCAAATAGGCCTAAACAGGTGAAAGGTCCATCCAATTTTTTTATTAATCTGTTTTGGGCCCATCCTGGGCCTGTCCTGCTAGGGAAACCCTAGCAGGTTTCTGCCTTAGGGGAGGCCGCCGCCCCCCCCCCCCCCCTTCGGCATCCGGCGCCGGCCAAGAGGCCGATGCCAGTTTCCCGATGGGGGCATCTTTACCGCCCCATTGCACTCAGTCGGGCGCAGGCCTCATGGCCGGCGCCTGATTGCCGACGGGGGGCGACGGGTGCCGCCCCCTTGCAATCCGCGGCAGGCCCCATACGTGGTCTGCTCTGTTCCGACGGGGGGCAGCTGGGCCGCCGCCCCATTCCCTTTCACAGATCCGACTGGAGGCAGCGGCGAGGCCGCCGCCCCTTAATC
>JAULAV010001217.1:26993-51992 GCA_030789695.1 Scilla litardierei
TCACTTTGTTTCCACAAAATACGAAGCGTCGTTTTTAGAAACATTTCTTTGGCCACGCGCCGCTTCTCCCAAGCCGATCCGCATCCCAAGCCGCTCCTCGTCCCAAGCTGAACCGCTTCCCGAACCGCACTGCTTCTCGAGGCAAGCAACACCATTGTCGTTGAGCCAACCACACGCCGAAGAAGATTTCACCTTAAGTGGATCCTTCGTTAAGACTTCGGATCCGTTCCGAGCTACTTCATAGCTTTGCTAGAGCCGGAACATGAGCAAGGAAGAAATTTAGGGAGAAAAAGAATATTTTTTTTAAAATCAAATCTGGGCTTGCTCACGTTTAATAGATCTTCTAAGATCTGGAGCTTGGGACGAGTTTCAAGGAAGGGGGCAGACCCCTATTTATATAGGCGACTGACCCCTCACCTCCACTACATATCCGATGTGGGACTAAAAGTTTTGGAGAAAAAAATTAATTAAAGTTTGCCATTCACAAAGGCCAAACTTTAGCGAATATTTCCTCCCTCACTGTTGAGCTTCGCAAGTGATACAACCTATCAAATCGTATAAGGTTGAACGGTGAACGCGTAGGAAGAAACGGCACTTCGTTCCGAGTCCGTTTGACCCTTCAAACGTAGCTCCAAAGTTGGCCAAATACCACCCATTCTCGCAAACTTCAGCTGCCCAAAAACTGGGCACTGAACCCTAGAATCGTGGGGCCCACAGTGGGCCCCACTAGCTGAGCCACGCACGCCAGCCCAGGGGCGCGTGCCTTGCACGTGCCCCATGCGGGCTCCACTGGTGCCTGCGGGCGCGTGCCAAGCATATGCCCGACGTGGGTGCTGTAGGCGCCCGCAGGCGCTTACAGAGAAATCGCCCGGCCCAATGGACCGGGCTTAATATGGCCCCCCTTTTATATAATCAGCCTTTTGGGCTGAAATAAAATTGGCTTAGGGCCTTTGACTGTTTTGGCCATATCTTGTACGTTTGACGTCCGTTTTGGACGTCGTTCAAACCTGGATCTAGACTGGGACGATCCCATCATCCAGATAATCTTTTCTATGTGTTTATTATATTAAATATGCACATAAACATTTTACGACACATTTAATTTCCTTTGCATCATATGCAAAATTCCCACATTTATTATAAAAAATCATTTGTATCAAATACAAATGAACTGAGGGCATACATCCTCAATATCTCCCACTTGCACTCAGGATCATTTATCCCGAGTCTGCAAGCTAACTGCAAACTCTTTGCAGTTTTCTTTCCCTTACATCAACCGCATATTCTCCCTAATTTCTACCTATTACTTGACGAAGGTCTCACTCTGTGTGAAACCCTACAGTCTGACCCTACTACAGGTGGGGATCGAAACCCCAGACGATAGTGACAATGAGCAGCAGGTACCGTCCCTATTTTGGTATCATTCTTATATGGTTATCTCATTGACATGAGTATTGTTGGGACCACCCTGACTATGTCTGTGATGAATACCGCAGTTTTAGTCTCTTCGTCAAAACTGGATCGTCTAGTCAAGCCTAGGGTATGGTCAATAGTCAACCCTACCAGCTTGAACTTGGTTAGTCTCCATCGATCTTTAGTCAAATAATGTTGGACTACTTCCAACATACTCTGGCTAGAGTTTTCACTAAAGATCGAACTAACATTGCGACACTAACTCACATTGATCGAGAGACGAATCTTATCTTAGTCATTACTCTTCTCGCACGCTTCAAA
Organism: Scilla litardierei; assembly: GCA_030789695.1. Taxonomy (NCBI): domain Eukaryota; kingdom Viridiplantae; phylum Streptophyta; class Magnoliopsida; order Asparagales; family Asparagaceae; genus Scilla; species Scilla litardierei. The sequence continues at coordinate 28,728 of JAULAV010001217.1, forward strand.
TGTCACCCAACCAAAAAACTTTCAATGGGGCTTGCCCCGAGGCTAGATCAGTTATCTAAGTGACACCGTTCACGTACAGGTTCATACAATGACCTCAAGTCAAAAGACCAACTTGTCTATCATCACTAAGAGTTATCATTGACAGATATGTCAATATGAACCATATGATAACTCTTGTTGGGTCGTTCAGTGAACTCATTCTCCAATGAGCACCTGTGTCTCGTCTTCGACTTTGCCAAGTCAAACGACCATGAGATCATCGTCACCATTACATGGTGAAGACTAAGATACAATGGTATATCCGATATGTCGATATCCATTTCTCGAAACATCTACGACCACAAATGTTTTTAGACCTATGCTACAATCGGTCAAATACTTCTCTATGATCTAGATCTCCATCTTGATATATATTTGACCTCGCATTAAGTCTCAGGATTATACCAAAGTTCTAATGAAGACTACATTAACATTATAATTAATTAAGGTAAATACTTACCAAACAGCTTACTGTTATTTCGAACAAGATGTCTGTATACATACACAAGGATGAATTTGCCTCGAGGGCATACCCATCTCTCAAGATCTCCTACTTGCACTCAGGCCCATTTATCCTTGTATCTTATACCGAATTTACACAAAAGTCTTTCAAGACTTCATGTGGTAGAGTCTTCGTGAGAGGATTTTCTAAAACGTCTATTGTATTGACTTAAGGGGTTTCTATGTTCATTTTAGACCACACATTTGAATCTCATCCAAATAATTCTCTTGGTCCCTTGGAATCCATAATATGTGTCTTGCATGGATCTTATCCAGCTCATCGTACCTTACGAAAGTAATCCAAATTAGTTAATGGTCATTTATACTATTCATAATTATTTCTGATAAAGTGTCAAACTCTTTGACCACTTTGTCAAACCATATGTTCCAGCTCCTTGATGCCTCACATGCCTTTTATTCGCTCCCACTGACCTTGAAAACCCTATAAGTTTGTTCTTCTAAGTCATATTTAGAAACCAAACATATTCCAGTATTCATGGTCATCATGAGCATTGACATCGAGTCTGATCCGAACAGATCTGTACACATCTGCTGGCGAGAAAGTTTCATCATAATCCATTTATTGGAGTTAGGATGATAACCGTTCTCAACCAACATAAGTTGTATTTCACTATTTTCCTTCTGCACCAATCTTCTAGACTCGAAGATTCACTTGCAGCCAAAAGAAACAATTTCCTTGTGCACGAAAACTAAAGTCCATACTTTATTTATGTGCACGTACCTTTTCCGGATTGCATCAAGCCATTTATCAGAGTTCCTACTCTGAATGGATTGTTGGAAGCTGACTAGGCCATCATTAACTATGATGTTTTACTCAATTCCTTCGTCCTACGAGGTTCGAGTAACCTTGTGACTTCCTAACGATTAATATGAGGAATATTATATTTATAAGATTCTAACATAACCTTATCAAATACCTAGGCATTATTATCTGGGTTTTAACCCAGAACGAGGATTGTAACTCAGATTCATTAGCCAAGTATTGCACTAAGTCAAACAGAGTACGATTCATCCTCTCTAACACACTGATGTGTTAAAAGACTTGACCTGAGAGAAAATATCATTTTATTTCAGTTATGCAAGAATTTTTTTGAAAGGTAAGCGAATATGTATATATGTATAAACAAGTAACTACATCAATGAGTGTACAAACAAATAGGGAAGGTAAGGGAGGGACTGGGAAGCAGTCACCTTACACCAGGACTACCAGGTACACTCCAAGAAAGGGGGAAAGACTAAGGAGGGGGTAGGCATACTAAAACAGCCTACGGGATCCCCCAGTTCTAAAAAAAGAGCGATCAACAAGATCAACCTCCTCAAGGTCACCTGCGACTATAGCATCAAAAACATCCAAAGAGATCCTCGAAAGTACGACGTCTCAGGCAGATTCCCTACAACGAAAGATGCGGGCATTCCGTTCCCTCCAGATATGCCACACCGCAGCGGAGAAGACCAGCATGGAAAGCTTACCGTGGAGGGTGGTTTTCATAGCTAAGTATGGAAAGATTACCGCATGGAAAGACCAACATGAGAAGACCAGCATGGAAAGATTACCGCAGATGTGACATAATGACTAAGCAGCGGAGAAGACTCAGTTATACAAGAATTGCATAGCTAAGTATTCGACTCTTCGATCCGATAGAATTAGTTCAAACAATTCTGTCATTGTGTCCTCTATTTTATCAGACTTGTGTTTCATCAAGTACACATGTCGTAATAAAATAAGAATTCCTTATCTTGCCTTATTTAGACTTGGGTCCGGGTACATAAGTATGTACGAGACTACGAGTTCACCAACTCATTCTCCCACCATCTTACAGATGGAATTTCGGCCATCATACCTTTGAGACAAGATTCACAAGTGTCTTTCAACTCATAATACGAGAGGTCAGACCTTTCTTTAAGTGACTTGTGAAGCTTAGTCTCTTCGGTATGTCCTAGGCTATTTTGCCATCTAAGATTTGCTACTAACTTGCGTATTATGTATTAACTCTTCATACAACATTGTTATACATTATAATCACATCAAAAAATTTCTTCTAAATTAATGTGACGACATTTGACAAGTCTAATATAAGTTTCATATGGCCTAAAAACAACTTTTGTTCATTAGCCAATATGTGAGACTATCTTTGTATAACAATTATTCTGAAATTTTAGACATCAAACATGTCGTATTTGTAAGTCCTCATACTATGACTTGTATTATGATAAACCAAATATTCTTTCTCAATGAATTTTCCTTAGTGCCTTCTCCTTTCTAAATCACATTTAGACATTTTTCATCCTAACAAAAATATTAGCTGTGCAAGCATCACATGCATCCAAACACTTGAACTTTACAACCTTAAAGAGACTCAACAAGTTGCTCATCTCAAGATCTAATTTGGATACATTGTCTTGCACCGCTCTTACACTCATCTTCGAGTCAAACAGTTTGATCGAAGTTTCCAACCTTGCGGATTGAAAATGTTTTCCATACTAACTTGAGAAGACTCAACAAGTACGGAGAAACATGCTTTAAACATTATTATGTTCAAGCTGCCCCTGCTCGCAAAGGTGAGTGTTGAGTAGCGTGTTTTTATTGTGTTGACTTTAGAGCTTAAGGAAATCATTTTCCTTAACTCGGTGCTAGGAAGAACACTTTTAATATCAGTGAGAATATAGTTTGGTTTATCAAATATTCCTCAACTAATCATTTTGTCCAGTTGACTTATTTCTTTTAAGGATATTATGATTTGGATTCCACTTTGGTAAAACATAGAATTGCCCTAGTTTAGCATATATTCATGATTTTTAAATATAGTTAAAATGGTATTTATTCAATTATATCCTCCCACTATTTCTACGATCATTTTTAGCCATATAAATGAACGAATATTGTTATTTAATTGGAGAGGGACCCAACCACCCTGAGCTTCACAACCTTGAGGAGACTCAATAAGTTGATCGACTCTGCAGTTGGTAGATAATCTCATTATCAATCATATCACATGTGACTCCATATTGTTTTTTACCCCTAGTCACTTTGATCTTGATGAGACTCAATAAACCATAATGACTAGTCTAGTCAAACCCTTGTTTTCATGTCTAATATTAACTTACACCGATACTCGATGAGACCCGACATAGAGGTTTGGATTAATACCAGAGTACATCTCATGTATAATGGAGTCGGTTTCTAAAAGAGACCATGTCATAACTTGAGGAGACTCAACAACCATGACATGCGTCTTTTAGTCCCCTAATCCAAAAACAAGGATGGCTACGACTAACCTTGAAGAAGATTTTTAACGTAATTGACTAAATATAATCGACGGTGTCACATAATCATTATTCGCATCCTTGATGTCTATCGAAACACAGCCAGGAATTTGGCTAGGCCAGGATCACTATCCCCAGTCGAGCTAGGGTGATCCACAACACTAGTCAAAAAATACTAGACCGGATCATGGTTCATTGAAGGAAACTTATTATTCATATATGTGCCATCGATTAGAATTGGCTTCATTAAAACTAGTTAATCATATCAACTAGTTGAATCCTAAAATTCAAAGTTATTAGGCTTGGTTAATAACTTTTATTAATGTCCTTATCAACTATAAGGATTATTATGGTGCTACCATAATCATGTATTAGTCATTTAAACAACTTTAAATCATAGTGTAACGGCTGGTTTTTGTAAGATGATATTATATATGTTCTCTTTTCCCTTCTACTTTTCCGTATCTCCTTTCCCCTATCTGGAGCTGAGCGTGCTTCGTGACGCTCTTATCTTAGAGCCAGACTCATCTTAGAAGCCCTAGAACCCATCCCGAAGCTTCACGTTTCATTTTGAGACTTTCTGTGCAAATTAGTCGGTTCAAGATGAAGAACCGACCGACTAGATGTCAATCTAGTCGGTCAACAACCCTTCAGGAACCGACTAGTTTTCCTTTGATTTTTCCTCTGAGTTACTGTTTACACTTAGTCGGTCTAAGCACATCCACCGACCGACTAGTTATGAAACTAGTCGGTCAACACTTCTTCTCAGACCGACTAAGACAGAGATCATTTTCCTGCAGCCGAGCTACTGTTTACCTTTAGTCGGTCAAAGAACGAGTACCGACCGACTAGTTGACGAACTAGTCGGTTAGGGTTCCTTCTCATACTGACTAATTTTCTATACTTATTGTCAATCACTTCCATCCATTAGTCGGTCAATGAACACTGGCCGATCGACTAGGTTGCAAACTAGTCGATCGACGAGCCTTCACAGACCGACTAAATCTGTCTACCCTGCAGAGCCACTGTTCACTGTTTGCTTTTTAGTCGGTCACAGTTATATGACCGACCGACTAGTTTCCAAACTAGTCGATCGACCGCCTTTCTCTGACCGACTAAATGACCCAGAAACCCTAATTTTTGACCTAGCCGCCGCATGTTTTCTTATTTAAACGCGCGGCTGCTCTCTTTCCTCCTCATTGTTTTTAGCCTTCTTCTTCCCCAATCCCTCTCCTTCCTTTCCCTAAGTCTTTCCTCCTCCCGTGCGCCCTCCACCTTCACGAGATCAATCCGATCTCCTTCCCTCTTCTCCTCCATTCTCATTTTCTTTTCCTTTCTCCTGTTTTTCCCTTCCCCTCTTTTTCTCCTTCTTCCTTCCCCACAGCCGGCCACCTCTCCCCCTCAGATCTGAAACCCCACGGCCAAGCCCCGGCCGCCATCTCGTTTCCCTTTCCGAGATCCATCTCCTCTTAGCCCTTCTCCTCGCGTGGCGATCCAATCCCAGATCCAGCGACGACGACCCCGGGAGACGTCGAGATCCTCGTCACCACCTTTGGAGGCCAACGTCATCACCGACAATCAACATTCCTCGCTGCGCTACCCGCGGCCTAGGAATTTCTGGATGACGCCAAGCTTCCGCCGTTTCAGATCCGACGCCGGACTTCCGTTCAATCGTCAAATCAAGTTTGTTCCCTAAACTCGTAGAAACCCACACTATAGATAATCAAACTCTAATTAAAATCAACAAAAAAATCAATTAAATTTATTTTCCGTCGATCCTTAAAACGTTGTGAAACCGTAGAAATCGACGAATGAACTTTATGCATGCACACATAGGATAGAACGTCGATTAGGCTAATATACATTAAAAATGTGATTTTGACGATTAGGATAGTCCCGATAACCTAGACACAACCCTAATAGGAATTATTGAATCACGATCTAACACTGTCGCCGTGTCACGACTTTCAGATGTTCCTCCGCCGATTAGACGTTTGGACGAGGCGCTCCAGGAAGACGACGCCCTTGCCACCGCAGGCAAGTGTACCACTTGCGTTCTTGGCCATGCTCCAGGAAGACGATGCCCTCCTGTTTTGTCTTGTCATGTCCTTTCTGTCTTGCCATGTCCCGTCCCGTCTTGCATAGCTCGTTGAGCAATAGGGCACTCGCCAAGCCAGAGCGAGTGATCCCTTGTACTGATTCACAGCGCGATGGGCAATAGGGCACCTGTCAAGCTAGAGCAGGTGATCCCTTGTACTGATACACAGCTCATAGAGCAATAGGGCACTTTTTAAGCTAGAGCAAGTGATCCCTTGTCCTATTACGATTCTTGGGGTTTTGGGGTAGGGTTGAGCGTGCACGCGGCAAGAGGGTCCGATCCCCCTCGAACCGTAAAGGCGTGAACCCTTCGTGTTACTCTTGTCTTTTTCTTGTCTTGTCTGGCTTCTCCATGTCCCGTCTTGTCTTGACACCTGTAGGCTAGTCCCGTAGTCGGTAGCACTCGCTACAACTACTACTTGTCGTGTTTACTTTCCTGCTGCGTGTGCTTTCGTTTGTTCGTCTGTTATAACCTCAGCATGTTAATCAACCAGTAAAACGTTGTTAAATAATTGGTGCACTTGCAGTTTGGTCTAACCCCTTCTTGTAGACCTTACCTGACGTACAGTTCCTTCTTTTGGTGCTGTACGTCAGGAATTGAGCCAGAGTTCGTCGAGGAGGTGGACTTGCCAGTTGACGTGGAGCCAGAGAGTGTTGATCCTGAGTATGATCCTGAGGAGGACCAGAGCTAGAGACTTCTCGTTGCAGTTTCCAGAGTTATCCATTTCTTATAGTTGGGTACGTAGCACCTTTTGTTTCCTTGTTTAGGTCGGGTGCTTGCACAGTTTGATTTTCCTTTCTGCAGTTGTAGCCCTTCGGGCGTTGAGACTCTGTACTTTTGATATGTTGAAATAAAATGATTTGTCACTTCCTTTTTGCTACTCTTATTGTTCTGTACTAACATGCAGGGACCTGTACCTTCGTCTTGGTACCACACAGACGCTTATTGGGTCAGGGCTCCTTAGCTCTGGTTTAAGCGGGCCTGAGCCACGCTTCGCCTCCGCTGTTTTGGGAAGCGGGGCGTGACAGGTTTTAGTGGTGGCCCATGCAGGTCCACGTCCCAATCTTTCTGCAAGTACAGAACATTAAGAGTAAGAACATTCATTTTGATATTCAAACATTGTACGAGTCTAACCTGTGTTTTCGTTTCTAAACACAGGATGGCTGGACGACGCATTATTCGATCCTTGAATTCGAGTGATGACGGTCCAAAGGACCAGGGCGCAGAGTTCCGCCAGTTCCTTGGCGTGATGCGAGAGATGCTTGAGGTGCAGCATCAGCTGGTGCAGCAGTCTCACCATGCTGCCCATGCCCCACCTGTTGCACCACCTCCACCTCCGCCTGCTCCGCGAGCTGCTCCAGGAGTGAAGCAGTTCAACGAGATTTAGCCGAAGACCTTCTCTGGGAAGGAGGGACCTCTGGGTGCCGATGAGTGGATTTAGAGCACTGAGGAGAAGTTGATAGCTGCCAAGATTCCAGATGATGCTCGGGTGGAGATCGCGAAGATGCAGCTAACTGAGATCGCCCGAAACTGGTGGCGTATTGAGGAGAGGCGCCTGCAGAAGCCAGTGGAGTGGAAGACTTTTCGCCACATGTTCAAGGAGAAGTACTTCACCAAGGCAGCTAGGAGAGAGCTGATGGGCAGATTCGTGGATCTGAAACAGGGGGACATGACGATCGACGAGTATGAGGCTGAGTTCAAGATGCTGAGCCGTTTTGCCCCGCATATGGTGAAGAAGGAGGAGAACCGAGCTGAGCGGTTCCGTCAGGGACTTCGACCGAAGGTCCAGGCTTCCATGTCCTCTGCTAGTTTCTCGACTATGAGGGAAGTGTTAGATGCTGCAAAGAATCATGAGACGATTTCGTACCTACCAGACACTCCAGCGGACAGAGGGAAGCGCCCTATAGAGCAGTACCGGCCACCTGCCAGGCCGGCGATGAGGCCAGTCCAGGCTGTACCATTCAAAAGACCTGGAGCACCAGTGAAGCATCAGAGTAAGGATCCGTGCCATTTCTGCGGCAAGCCCGGACATGTTCAGACCAACTGTAGGAGGAAGCTGGGTCTGTGCCTACTTTGTGGAGATGCTTTGCATGCTGCGAAGGATTGTTCGAGAGCCCGCAATGCTATTGTTGGAGCGCCTGCCCCAGCCCAGAGAGGACCTGCTGTTCGTGGACCACCCTTGGTGCCACAGAGGCAGATGTACCAGCGAGCAGTGCAGCCTCAGAGGCCGGCCTATACCATGACAGCTGTTGAGACCGAGGAGCTGGATGGGGTTATTGCAGGTAACTCCTTGACCTAGTCCTTTCATTTCATAGTTAGACCTTATTGCTAGTTTTGTTAGTGTTGCTTGTTTGTTTGATTGCTAGAGTAGTGTTGTGACCTTAGACCCTTTGTTTCCTAGGCACCATTCTAGTGTCCTCTCACCCTGCTTTGGCTTTGTTTGACTCCGGTGCATCCATGTGCATCATATCCCAGAGGTTTATAACAAAGCACTCCATTCCTACCCACACACTTCCTAAGTGTTGGGACATCACCACAGGGAACGGTGTAACGTCCCGCTCTCCAGGATACCCAAAGAGCGAGTGTTACGAAGACAAAAGGAAATACAATACAACTAGCAGGTCCACTATGCACGTGCTGGGAAGTACACGTAATGCTCCACTAATAAAGTATAACACCAGATAATAATAATTAAAGACAATATACAACAAGGAATATTTCATTCATACATAAGGAAATCAATTACATTATTATGAATACACCATTATGAATACATCAATTACACCCACGAGTACAACTCAACACTCTAAATTACCCAAAGCATCCAGCTCCAATCCCAAGGATCTCCAACTTCCAATTACCTGAAAAATCAACGGGGGCACGTCAACGCGTGACCCAGTAGGAATTACCCATCTCCATGTAGCATATTATTCAATGCATGAATGCAACTATCATATGCCATATGTTTCAATGTTATAATGTAGGCTGGCATGTCATGACAATATGAAATGAAACATAAAAAATATCATAAAGCTTCCATGGTTAGCATGATATGGCATCTCACAAAATGACATAAGGGTGAACATGAAGCAAAAATGTAATGGCAACTACAAAGTGACATGTTGAAAGCACAAGGATTCACATGCAAAAAAAAAGAACTACAACAAACCAACATTTCATACATTGCTTTAGATTTTTACAATTAGTATTAACATGGGGATAGGCTAATAGTGTCATACATAAGTGGACAATGTGGTCATCTTGGCATGGCTTCATTTAGGGGCTTTCTTTTCATTTCATAACTCTCACATAAGGGTCATGCACCTTGTGCCATGCCCATCACCATAACCACATCATTCCAACATAACAACTAACCACATAAATATAACAACTCCCACATAAATCCATGCCATAGATTCCACCATCCTCCAAATATGCATGGCACTAGAATCCCACTTCCATGTTACATAATTTCAAGCCAATGTCCACAAATTTACATCTTTGTAATAATTATCACTCCCACCTTTTCTCTTTCCAACACATATAATTTCAACATGGTTCTCTTTTCAACACATATAATTGCACAACCATAGCTTTCGACACGACGACACATAGCACTCTTTTCATACTTAACTACATGTAGACATTTTCTCAAACACTTGGATGGCACAATGAGCATAATCATTTATTCAATGGATTCAACATAAACTAAAAGCAAGATGACAACTTTCATCTCATAATCATTTCTACATACACATGGATGGCATCACAACATATTCATTAATTCAATTGAAATCAACATAAACCAATAGCAATATAACAACTTGATAAGGTGTTAAGCAATTTCATAGCATGAATAAACCATTAGCATGAAAAGAAATGCATCTCCATAATTAAAGATAAACTTTTAGCATGCTTAGATGAAATTTTTGAATAACAAACTATATGGAGAGGGTTTCCTACCTCAAATGATGAGCTTTCACCAAGAAATCCTCCAAGAACCCACCTAGCTCCAAGAATCCCGTATTTGAGCATCATCACTCCAAAATTCATCATCTTAGGCCTTGAAATCACCTCCTTCTAGCTCCAAACTCCCCCATATACATCTATCTAACATTGGGACTCAAAAGAAGCATGAAAAAAGGAAATTGGGCTAGAAATTGAAGGAGACGAGCATGGACATGAATTGTCCAGATCTGGATTGTTTTTGGGAAGGTATTTGGCCATGGAAGTTGAAGGAAAAGGGTTAAAGATGATAGAGAATAAAGGGGAAATAGTTAGGGTTTCTTCTCCTTCTTTCTCCTCTTCATTTTCTTTCATTTTCTTCTCATTTTCTCTCATTTTCTACAGAATTTCGCAGATTTTTTTTCCATGGCTAGTTTGGTTCAGTTTTGGAAAGGGGAAGGGAAAAGAGAGTTCTAGAGAAAGAGAGAAAGATGTGGAAAGAAAAAGAATAAGCCCCTTTTGCACAAAACACCCAATACTTCACAATTTTGCAAAATAATTATAAAAACTCTCATACTTCATAATAAACATACAGCAAAGTATACACTACTCATAATATTCACTACCATACATATCAATTCATCCAAATATTCATTAAGATGTAATCATTTTAACATTCATTCATATCTCTATATATAAATTTACTATAAGCATACAACTAATATTTTCTTGTAAAATATTGCCAATAATATTTCTTACATAATAATCATTAGCATAATTCAACACTTATGCATCCATATACACATACAAATATCCATTACCATACAACATAAATATCCAATACAAATATTCACTAATAATCTTCAATGCAAATATTAGCCAATACACTTCATATATATATCCATACATATTCATGCAATCATCCCAATACAAGGCTCATTACATAAAGCAAAACATACACACCAAATAAGAATCCAAATACTTCACTACTATACCTACGTACATGCAGCTACACACACAATAGAGTAAGTATATCACGCATAGGGGCATTACAAACGGAGTGGTGACTGTGAGCATGGGATATCGGTCGATTCCCCTAGTGGTCAGTGGACATGAGTTATATGCAGATTTCATCGTCCACGATCTACCGCATTTCGATGTCGTCCTTGGCATCGATTGGCTGGGAGATTTCCATGCTTCGATCGACTGTCGCAGCAAGAGGGTGGTATTCCGGATTCCAGGCCATCCGAAGTTCGAGTTCCATAGCAGAGATGAGTCGCTTGGGCCCATCAGATTTCAGGCCAAGCCGGAGGTGTCAGTGCTAGCAGCGTTGCAGATGGAGCTAGACTGACCAGCGGTTGTCAGAGACTTCGACGACGTCTTTCTGGAAGATATCTCGGGTCTGCCACCCGACAGGGCTTTGGAGTTCGGCATCGATCTGATGCCGGGTGCGGAGCCGATATCGAAGGTGCCGTATAGGATAGCTTCCGCGGAGCTAGAGGAGCTGCGGAAGCAGCTAGATGAGCTGTTGCAGAAGGGTTTCATCCATCCTAGCGTGTCACCGTGGGGTGCACCAGTGTTGCTTGTGAAGAAGAAGGATGGGTCCTGCAGGATGTGCGTGGACTATCGAGGCCTGAATGTTGTCACCGTGAAGAAAAAGTATCCGTTGCCGCGCATCGACGACATTTTTGATCAGCTGGGAGGTTCGAGAGTTTTCTCGAAGTTGGATTTGAGGAGCGGATACCATCAGTTGAAGGTGAAGAAGGATGACATTCCGAAGACAGCTTTCCGGACGAAGTACGGGCACTATGAGTTCGTGGTTATGCCTTTCGGCGTGACCAATGCTCCAGCTGTGTTCATGAACTTGATGAACTTGATTTTATACGACTTCTTAGATAAGTTTGTCGTGATCTTTATCGATGACATTCTTATCTATTCGAAGTCTGAGGGGGAGCACAGCTGTCATCTGAGGACAGTGCTAGAGACGCTGAGGCGACACAAGTTGTATGCCAAGTATAGCAAGTGAGAGTTTTGGCTAGACAGAGTCGCATTCCTGGGACACATGGTGTTCGGTGATGGTATATCAGTAGATCCGGAGAAGGTCAGAGCAGTTCGAGACTGGCCGACTCCGCAGTCAGCGTCCGACATCAGGAGCTTCCTTGGTTTAGCAGGCTATTATCGGCGGTTCATCAAGGATTTCTCGAAGGTTGCAGAGCCGATGACGAAGCTGACGAGGAAAGATGTGGAGTTCCAGTGGTCAGATGCTTGTGAGGAGGCTTTCGGTATTTTGAAGGCGAGGTTGCCACTGCACCGGTTTTGGCGGTGCCGGATCAGAGCGGAGGCTTCGAAGTATATTGTGATGCATCAGGGAAGGGCCTAGGATGTGTTCTACATCAGCATGGCCATGTGGTCGTGTATGCTTCTCTCCAGCTGAGGACGCACGAGAAGAATTACCCGACGCACGATCTGGAGTTGGCAGCGGTGATCTTTGCATTGAAGATCTGGAGACACTTCTTACTGAGTGAGAGCGTGAAGATTTTCACCGATCACAAAAGTTTGAAGTACATATTCACGTAGAAGGAGCTCAACATGCGTCAGAGATGATGGTTGGAGCTCATGGCTGACTATGAGATAGATTTGCAGTATCACCCGGGGAAAGTGAACGTAGTGCCCGATGCCTTGAGTAGACTTCCTACTGCAATGATGCATGCAGCCGACTGGAGGATTCAGTAGGAGCTGAAGGAGATGGATTTGGAGGTTGTCCTACCTGGTGTAGTTCATTCTTTCATGAATTTGTAGATTCAGTCCACGATCGTGGATCGGATCAAGGCAGCACAAGCAGGAGATCCGAAGCTACAGAGGATCAGGAGGCAGGTTGAAGCTGGACTGCAGATGGAGTTCATAATTCATGAGGATGGTTCGCTGCGGTACGGCAGCAGACTCTGCGTACCTGCAGGTGATGTTCATGAGGAGCTTTTGAGCGAGGCTCATAGCTCGCCATATTCTATACATCCTGGTGGTACCAAGATGTATAAGGACCTTCGACTGAATTACTGGTGGATTGGCATGAAGAGGAGTGTGGCACGGAGCGTTGCCAAGTGTTTGATATGCCAACAAGTGAAGGCTGAGCACCATCGTACGAATGGATTGCTACAACCGCTTCCTATTCCAGAGTGGAAGTGGCAACATATTACGATGGATTTCGTGACTGGTTTACCTCGGACCCCGAAACAGAACGACGCAGTCTGGGTGATCGTTGATCGGTTGACTAAGTCTGCGCATTTCATCCCCTTCCGAGTGGGCCAGTCTACGGAAGCTTTGGCGAGGAAATATCTAGAGGTAAAATTTCATTTCTACTTCCTTTTAATTTTCCTCTTTGAGTTAGTTGTGACGTAGACCGTGTACGTGCAGGAGATTGTACGCTTACACGGGGTCCCCGTGAGCATCGTGTCTGACAGAGACTCGAGGTTCACATCTCAGTTCTGGAGAAGTCTACAGGAGAATATGGGTACGAGTCTGAGTTTCAGCACGGCGTATCACCCGCAGACCGATGGCCAGTCCGAGAGGACTATTCAGATACTAGAGGATATGCTGCAAGCTTGTACGCTCGATTTGAAGGGATCTTGGGAGGACCATCTTTACTTGGTGGAGTTCTCGTATAACAACAGTTACCAGGCGAGCATTGACATGGCGCCGTTTGCTGCCTTATATGGGAGAAAATGTTGATCGCCACTGAGCTGGGATGACATTGGAGATCGGGAGCTGTTGGGTCCTGAGATGATAGTAGAAGCTGTGGATGTCGTGAGAGACATCAGGGAGAAGCTCAGAGTTGCACAGGATCGATTCAGGCATCGGGCGGATGCCAAGAGGAGACCTTTGGAGTTTTAGCCTAGAGATCACGTTTTTCTGAAGATTTCTCCGAACCGCAGAGTTATCCGATTCGGGAAGAAGGGGATGCCGAGCCCGAGGTACATTGGACCTTTCGATGTGCTGGAGCGTATGGGAGCAGTGGCCTACCGCTTTGCTTTGTCACCATCTTTAGTGGGAGTTCACGACGTATTCCACGTATCTCAGTTGCGTCGGTACGTCAGTGATCCGTCACACACAGTGGATTTCTCGGAGATCACGGTCCGTCCGGACCTGACTTGTAACCAGCAGCCTGTACAGATTTTGGACCGCCGACAGAAGCAGTTGAGGAACAAGGTAGTCGACCTGGTGAGAGTGATGTGGCGTTACGGATCACCTGGAGAGTTCACTTGAGAGAGAGAGGATGAGATGAGAGAGCGTTACCCTCACCTATTCTGATAGAAATTCCGAGGGCGGAATTTTCTTAAGGTGGGTAGGATGTAACGGCTGGTTTTTGTATGATGATATTTTATTTATATATATATATTTGTTCTCTTTTCCCTTCTCCTTTTTCGTATCTCCTTTCCCCTATCTGGAGCTGAGCGTGCTTCGTGACGCTCTTATCTTAGAGCCAGACTCATCTTAGAAGCCCTAGAACCCATCCCGAAGCTTCACGTTTCATTTTGAGACTTTCTGTGCAAATTAGTCGGTTCAAGATAAAGAACCAACCGACAAGATGTCAATCTAGTCGGTCAACAACCCTTCAGGAATCGACTAGTTTTCCTTTGATTTTTCCTCTGAGTTACTATTTACACTTAGTCGGTCTAAGCACATCCACCGACCGACTAGTTATGAAACTAGTCGATCAACACTTCTTCTCAAACCGACTAAGACAGAGATCATTTTCCTACAGCCGAGCTATTGTTTACCTTTAGTCGGTCAAAGAACGAGTACCGACCGACTAGTTGACGAACTAGTCGGTTAGGGTTCCTTCTCAGACCGACTAATTTTCTATACTTATTGTCAATCACTTCCATCCATTAGTCGGTCAATGAACACTGGCCGACCGACTAGGTTGCAAACTAGTAGGTCGACGAGCCTTCACAGACCGACTAAATCTGTCTATCCTGCAGAGCCACTGTTCACTGTTTGCTTTTTAGTTGGTCACAGTTATATGACCGACCGACTAGTTTCCAAACTAGTCGGTCGACCGCCTTTCTCTGACCGACTAAATGATCCAGAAACCCTAATTTTTGACCTAGCCGCCGCTTGTTTTCTTATTTAAACGTGATCACTCCTTATTTTACACCTTTTTCTCGCATGTTTGCATGCCATTTAGATCGCCCAAATCATGTTTTTCATGATATATCGATGATATTGCGATGCTTTTCACGATTTGTTGTTTTTGTCGCATTTCAGGTGATTTGGCACGATTTGGAGTGATCTCGAGATGCGCTTACTCTAGACGGTCACCGACGACCTCCCCGAGGGGTATTTTGCTGTTGGAGAGGAGCGGTAGAAGAATGGACGTCGCAGGAGCGACGATGAGGTCAAAACAAGCAGAATGGGAATTTTTTGTGTCCCACTCGGCCGAGTGGAGGAGCCACTCGGCCGACCAGCGAGACACTGCTCGGCCGACCAGTTCAGACACGAGTAACCTGCGCACTCGGCCGAGCACCGAAGACCACATCGACCGAGTGACGATATCGCGTCCGCCCGAGTGGCGCCCAGACGAAGCCCTTCCAAAACATCGAAGTTACTGTTTTTCGGCTGCCTGAGCTTCAGAAGACCCACTCGGCCGAGTGGTAAATCCCGTCCGCCCGAGTACCGTGAAGCCATCGGCCGAGTGACGACAACTCACTCGGCCGAGCCGCCCCCGAACTGAAGACCCCTGAAAGCCCCGACTTACTGGAAAATGACAGGGTTTTCACTCGGCCAAGCGACATTTGTCACTCGGCCGAGTGCGATGCGCTGCCTGTAGCGAAAACTGCGGAAAACAGGCTGTGCAGGGGTATTTTGGTCACGATTTTTGGACGATTTTTGGGGCTATTTAAGCCCTGTTTTTACCCTAGTTTTGGGAGCCTCTCTCTTAGATTTTTTGCAGCTTTTTAGATTACTTTTTAGCTTTATTATTGTGATTGGAGAAGAGGAAAAACTTGGATTTTTGTTGGATTAATTGAAGAACTCCATTGGTTTGCATCTCTCTTCCCTAAAAATTCTATTTTTATTGCTTATCTCAATATTTGTGATGAATTCTATTGCTTATTTCATTGATTATTTTTGTGATCTCGCTATGAATTGTGAGTAGTCTCCACGTCTTGGGGCGTGGGGATGAACCCTACAAGCCCTATTTCCTATTTGTGTTGAATTGGTAGAAATTAAGCTAGAATTGCTATTAGGGATTAGATTGGGATCAATTTACTAAGGATAGCTAGGAATTCATATCAATTGGGATTTGCAAGAGATTGGACCCCAATTTGATAGGAAGCCCTAGAAATCTGAATTGGGTTGGAATCGGATTTTCGAAGTATCGGTTTGCAAGAGATTGGACCGATACTAGGATTTCCGGTTGCAATTCCATGCCGATACCCGTTTGCAAGAGATTGGACGGGTAGGAACTATCCTAATTTAGATTGTGGACCGAGTTTACAAGAGATTGGGCTCGGTGCGCAATTGAACGATGATGTTGATCCTAATGCTAGCTTTCCTAGGCTAGGGTTTGCAAGAGATTGGACCCAAACCTAGGATAGCTATAGACCGGCAACAGCGCGAGAGCGTGAGCTTGGTTCCACATTTAGTTTCAACTAGTTCATCCGAATTCTCATTCAAGCAATTTTGATACCGACGAACCACATTTATGAAATACGGTGAGTAGCGGGAATTCCCCATTCCATAGACGTTCTTTATTTGATTTGATATTTCGCACATTTGTCTGACGATTGTGACAGGATCGCCCAAGGCAATTTTCTCTCTTAAGTAGCCAGGTTGATTAGGAGCAAGCACGGTCATTCGTCCTCCCTGTGTTCGATATCCCGCTCGCCGCTACACCGTGCGCTTGCGGTAAAACTACAACCGTTCTTTGGGTGTATACTCAGGACCGACCAAGTTTTTGGCGCCGTTGCCGGGGAGGGCATTTCGACGGTGTTCGTCATAGACCACCCGGTTACTTCTTATCTCTCTCTTTCTTTACTTTCTTCTGTTCGCACATTCTCCCTGTATATTGCTTAAGGTCTTTGCAGGAAGAATGGAGAATGCAATGTCAACAATAGAACTTAGCCAGGAAGACTATGACTCCTTCACAGACCTCCTCGAGGAGCTTGTCGATGAGGTCCACACTACCGGAGCTTTTGCTATCGACGTCAAGGACCCCGATGAACAACTGTTTGCTAGTTTCGTGATGGACCAAATCTCTCCGGATGGGACTATCGGGGGCAATGTCAGAGTTGACGTGATCGACGACAAATTATATTTCAAAAGAGGTGGAGCAAGTGTCGAGGATCACTATACTTCGGAAGGATCTTCAGAGCAAGCCACTGTTCAGGGAGTTACACCCCATGACACTTACTCTTGCTTCTATGAATCGTCTGATGTGTTTCTTGATTCCAGGAACGAACCGGAGCTGAATGAAAACTCTGACGATGCTAGCACGGAATCGGAACACGCCTATTTTGACTCATTGTCCTCGCTAAGCAGTGAGTCTGACTCTTCACAAGATAGCGCGCCACCTGAGCACGAGCTAGACCCGGATGGCAAGGAAGGAGCGGAACTCATGCGAGCCGATGAAGTAGAAGGAGAGGCGCCTCTTCAGGTAGAACTTAAACAGTTACCTCCGAAT
Source organism: Scilla litardierei (assembly GCA_030789695.1). Lineage (NCBI taxonomy): Eukaryota > Viridiplantae > Streptophyta > Magnoliopsida > Asparagales > Asparagaceae > Scilla > Scilla litardierei. The sequence continues at coordinate 46,277 of JAULAV010001217.1, forward strand.
CTAAGGTACGCCTTTTTGGGTAACAAATTAACTTTCCCGGTGATAGTTAACTCCCACCTAACGCCGGACAAGCTTGAAAAACTCCTAGATGTTCTTAGGAGCCATAAAGATGTCCTGGGATACACTATCTCCGATCTAAAGGGGATAAGCCCTAGGCTTTGCATGCATAGGATCCATTTGGAGGACACCGACGCCACCTCCATAGAGCCTCAAAGGCGGTTAAACCCGAACATGAAGGAGGTGGTTAAAAAGGAAATCCTAAAATTGCTAGAAGCCAGTATAATCTATCCTATTTCAGACAGTATGTGGGTTAGCCCCGTTCACGTCGTCCCCAAAAAAGGGGGGATGACTGTCGTAAAAAATGAAAAAGGTGAGCCCATATCTACGCGCACCGTCACGGGATGGCGAATGTGCATTGACTATAGGAAACTCAATAAAGCTACCCGAAAGGACCATTACCCATTGCCCTTCATTGATCAAATGCTTGAACGACTTGCAAAACATAAATACTTTTGCTATCTTGATGGGTATTCGGGATTCTTCCAAATCCCTTTGCATGAAGATGACCAAGAGAAGACAACTTTCACTTGTCCCTATGGCACCTATGCCTACCGCAGGATGCCGTTTGGCCTTTGTAATGCTCCCGCTACTTTTCAGAGGTGTATGACATCCATATTTTCCTATTACATTGAAAATATTATGGATGTTTTCATGGATGACTTCTCTGTTTACGGAAGTGAGTTTGACTCTTGTTTGGAAAATCTTACTAAAGTCCTAAAAAGGTGCCAACAAAACAATCTCACTCTCAATTGGGAGAAGTGTCACTTCATGGTTACGGAAGGTATAGTCCTCGGACATCTTGTCTCCTCGAGAGGAATTGAGGTAGATAAAGCAAAGATTGAGGTAATCGAGAAACTCCCTCCTCCTATTAATGTCAAGGGCATTAGAGGCTTTCTTGGTCACGCGGGGTTTTACCGCCGCTTCATAAAGGATTTCGCCTCGATTGCCCGACCACTTACTTCTTTGCTCGCTAAAGATATTCCTTTTGTTTTTTCAGGAGAATGCTTACAAGCCTTCAACGCCTTGAAAGAAGCACTAGTCTCTGTGCCCATCATACAACCGCCGGATTGGAGCCTTCCTTTTGAGCTAATGTGTGATGCTAGCGACCAAGCCATTGGAGCGGTATTGGGACAAAGGAAAGATAAGAAGCTTCATGCGATATACTATGCGAGCAAGACATTGGATGACGCGCAGAAAAACTACACAACTACCGAGAAAGAGCTTCTAGCGGTCGTCTATTCCATAGAGAAGTTTTGCTCCTACCTCCTCGGTTCCAAGGTGATTGTCCACACCGACCATGCGGCATTGAAGTATCTTTTAAACAAGAAGGAGGCCAAACCTCGGTTGATTAGGTGGATACTCTTGTTTCAAGAATTCGACCTAGAGATAAGAGATAAGAAGGGTACGGACAACGTCGTGGCGGATCATTTATCTAGGCTCATTCGCGACAAGGATGATGAGAGCTTACCTATTGACGACACATTTGTTGATGAGAGGCTATATGCGGTAAGGACCGATGAAGTACCTTGGTACGCGGACTTCGTCAACTACTTGGCTTGCGGAATCAAAACGCATGGGATGTCCACGCAACAAAAGAGGAGATTTATGCATGAGGTCCGTAGCTATTTTTGGGAAGATCCTTACCTTTTCAAGATATGCAAAGATAGTGTCATCCGTAGGTGTGTCTCTAAAGAGGAGGCAACATCCATCATTTTGCATTGCCACGGTCTACCATGCGGGGGACATCATGCCGCCTCTAAAACCACCGCTAAGATCTTGCAGAGCGGGTTCTTCTGGCGGACAATGTTTAAAGACACCCACAACTTTGTAAAGGGGTGCGATAGATGCCAACGGACCGGGAATATCTCCAAGCGCAATGAAATGCCAATGAGGCCCATCCAAGAAATTGAGCTTTTTGATTGTTGGGGAGTAGACTTCATGGGACCATTTCCATCGAGCAATGGCAACAAATACATCCTATTGGCCGTCGACTACGTCTCCAAATGGGTGGAAGCAATTGCCACCCCTACTAATGATGCAAGGGTCGTCTCCAAGTTCTTCAAGCACAATATCTTCCCGCGCTTTGGGGTGCCGCGTACCTTGATAAGCGACGGGGGAAGCCACTTCATAGAGAACAAGTTTGAAGCCATGCTAAAGAAGTACGGGGTAAATCATAGAGTTGGCATGGCTTATCACCCCCAGACAAGCGGCCAAGTGGAAGTCTCAAATAGAGAGATCAAGCAAATTCTCTAGAAAACCGTGGATCGGTCTAGAAAGGATTGGTCAATGAAGCTAAACGATGCTTTATGGGCATATCGCACGGCCTTTCGCACCCCCATCGGTACCACACCGTTCCGACTAGTTTATGGGAAGGCTTGCCACTTGCCGGTAGAGTTGGAGCACCGCGCATATTGGGCCATCAAGACCTTTAACTACGACTACAAGAGTGCGGCGGTGAGGCGACTCTTGGACATCAACGAGCTTGATGAAATAAGGAGAGACGCCTATGAGAGCTCGAGAATTTACAAGGAAAGGACCAAGATTCTCCACGATGCCCGCATAACCGTCACGGACTTCAAAGTAGGAGACAAAGTCTTGCTCTATAATTCCCGGCTCCGACTATTTCCCGGTAAGTTGAGGTCACGTTGGTCCGGACCTTTCACCATCAAGCATATACAACCGGGAGGAGCTTTCGAGTTGGAAAGCAAGGGCGGTGCCACATTCAAAGTAAATGGTCAAATGCTCAAGCACTATTCCGAGGGAATCCCAACGGGCGAAACCAATAGAGTATATTTGCTTAAGGAGCGGTCGGATGATCTCTCGGACCTCCTTGATGAGGTGATAGAGGAGGCGATTCCTCACTCAATTGGCGCTCTCTTTGACAAAGATTTAGAGGAAGGCCCGAATTTAGGCCAAGACGAGAAGAAAGATGATTCCCCCGACCTCTCCGCTGAAGATGACGAAGGCGACGCTGATGTCGCAAGGATTCGAGAGCTCTGCAAGCTCTCGAAATCAAGGTCTCCGAAGAAAGCTCCGCCGGTACGGAAACCGGCGTCACCGGTAAAGCCGTTGACCGGAGCAATTGCTAGCTTGGGGGAGCCTCCCCCCAACACAATTCGAGACGGAAGACCACCGAGGGAGAACACGACGCCGCCACGTCCAAATCCAAGCGTTCTCCCCGGAAAGTTCGATGGGTGCATCTCATATGCACCAAACATCCCACATTAATTGAAAATTTTAGGGGGTCGAGCTCACGACCTTAAACGAGCGCTTGTCGGGAGGCAACCCGACGGTTTTTGCTTTATTTTTACTTTTTCTTTATTTTCGTTTTAGAAATTTTTAGTGTTTTGAGTCGTTCGCCCAAAAATTTTGTGATAACGGGTCCTAATTTTCTTGACAGGAGAGGAGATAGGTAGATCCATCATGAGGAGGATGAACGAGATGATGAGGAGCGCCCCAAGAAGGCGCTCGACGCTTAGGAGGAAGATGGAATCGACTGGAGGAAGAAAGACGGAGTTTAGAGCCCAAACGAAGACAAACAGCAGAACACAAGGCTCACTCGGCCGAGTATACTAGTCACTCGGCCGAGTACAGAAGTTCGTCCGGCCGAGCCGCTCACGAACGAGGGAAGTCTGATGTACCCAACTCTCTGTTTATTTTCCTCATTTCAATATAACTGCTACTCGGCCGAGTATATATTTTCACTCGGCCGAGTAAAACGGATACCCTCCTAGGGCGAGTCTTGCCGAGTAGATTGAGTCACTCGGCCGAATGGACTTACTCCACTCGGCCGAGTCTGGCAAAGCCACTCGGCCGAAGCGATGGCGGGGAGGAAATTTTCATTGGTCTCGCCCGGCCGAGTGACCACGTCACTCGGCCGAGTCGTAACTTTTTTTATATAAGGGTGAGGGGGGCTCATTTTTCGAAAACGCAAAATCCCCAAACCGCCCGACGCCTCAGCTCCCCTCGCCCGAACCCCCCTCGCTCGCGCCCATACTCGGCCGCCCGCGCCGCCGCTCGGCCCGCCACCGCCGGCCGACCACCGCCGACGCCTCGCCCGAGTCGCCGCCGACGACCGCCCGTCCGATCACCTCCGGTACCCCTGTTTTCGCCGTTTTCTCCTCTTTTCGTGTATTTCTTGAGGATCCATGTACTAAACGCCCCCCCTAACCCAAATCAATTTCTATATCTATCCATTATACCCCTATTGCTCCATACATTTTGATTATTACTCGCTGATATCGCTTTTTCATGCACAGGTTGCTTTTGGAGCTTAGGGGAGCTCAGGGGAGCTTCTACGGGCTGTTTTGGACTTCGTGGAGGCGCGGACTTCACACGCTTCCACTGCTTAGCACTCGCGGCGTGTTTGGGTATACTCTTTCTATTCTTTTTGCACATGCTGCACTTTTCACGTTTTTCGGCGCGCGCTCGGGGCCGATATGCTGCCCCGGACACGGCCGCGGACGAGGAAAGCTTCCGCCAAGCGGAAGCGGTCGGACGATGCCGGCCCCTCCCACGAGGTGGAGGACTCTCCTCCTCCTTCTCCCACACACGCCGTCCACCCAGCTCAGCCTGCAGGCCCCGCACACCCCGCACAGCCTGCAGTGCACCCACAGCCCGCACAGCCACTCCCCGCCGCTGCACAGCCACCACCACCACCGGCTCCACTGGTCGGGCCGCTCGGGATTACGTTCCGAGACGACGCGTACCGCGCCGTCTTCGAGCGTATCTCCCAGCGCTCGATTGTACCCTCCAGGTTTGCACACCTCGCTGACCTAGGACGCCTGGGGGTACTTGAGGGGATGCTCACGTTGTACGACAACGTGGGCTGGCGAGATTTTTTCCAGGTGTCGGCGGATACTTTTACCCGCCCGACACTTGAGGTTTTGAGTTCGATCGCCCGGACCGACGAGGGATGCTCGTTTCGATTCATGGATCGAGAGTGCCAGGTCACTCTCGATATGATGAGAGCGTTCTTCTCGTGGCCCGCTGTCCCCGGTACCGATCGCGGTTACGGCCCCACACATATCCCCCCACCTTCCTTTGACGCCGGTGCCTTCTGGGCACGTATCACGGGTCTCCGCGCTGCCTTTGACCCTAGTAGGGCCAAGGCCTCGGCCATCGTACATCCCTGCCTCCGCATTGCTCAGCGCCTTATGGCGACGACATTTTTGGCCAGATATGAGCCGGGCACGATGTCTACGCCAGAGCTCTACATGCTCTACGCGATGACACGTCCCAGAGCTCTATCTAGGGATGGAGATGAGCTTGTCCCCGCCGTCGTGATCGATATCGCGGCTTGGTTTTTAGACCGCATCATTGTATCGGTGGGCGCTCGCTCACCGATATGCTGCGGCGGCCTGATCACCTTGCTTGCTCTTATGACCGGAGAGGACTTCCCCGACGACTTGCGACGCGTCCCGGGCCCCACTTCCTTGTCGATCGATGTTATGGCCCGGATGAAGATGCTTCGTCCGCATGGTGAGCGTCACTGGGTCTGGTTGCACGGCCCTTTCGGTGCCGATTACATGATTCTCCCGAGCCCAGCTCGGACCCAGATTGCACCAGCCCACGTTGACTGGCTCCCTGCGATGGATGTCCTCATCCCCGCTGCTTACGTGCTCGAGGCCGAGGAGGCCGAGCAGGCCCACGCTGC
>JAULAV010001218.1:0-50264 GCA_030789695.1 Scilla litardierei
GATTATTAGTAATTATTAGATTAGGGTTCTTAATTAGTCTAATTAGAAATTTTTTACGATGTAACAATTAATTAGTTAAGATCCATTAAGATATGATTGGGTTTAAATTTGATTTAGGAAGAACCGACTAGTTAAGATGTTTAGAGTTAAGATTCCGGGTTAAGATCTGGTTAGGGGAAACTGATGGTTAAGATGTCAGGAAGGTCGGTTCGGTTAAGATTCTATCTGCTTTAGGATTTCAGTTCAGTTGAGATCTTACCGATGAAGACTTGGGTTAGGATCCGATTCGAAGAATCGATCAAAATCGGAATTGATTAGGAGGGATCGATTAAGATATGATAATTCCGGTTGAGATATCTGATATATTTAGGATTAGGTAAGATCATTCATTCGGTTAAGAAATTGGTTAAGATTGGATTAGCAGGAATTAATTTAGTTAGGACTCATTAGATCATATCTTTTGAGATTTGAGTCGAAAGATCGATTTGGATTAAGATGCGATTCATTTGTATGATTTCGCCCCCACAAACAACATCAACCAAAAGTTAAAGAATGTATAAACGTGATCGCTAAGTCGCGTCCTCGAGCTATGAAAATAATAATAACAAATAAGATCATATATTAATACTCTAATAAATCAACATACTAATTGAGTACGTACGAGATATGTATATACAGAAACAGGCCGTTACATTCTACCCACCTTATAAAAATTCTGTCCTCTGAATTTATAAAGCTAACGGGAGGTGTACTGGCCAACAGAATCGAAAGAGTTTAAGATATGCGAAAGATGTGGGGCAAATTCAAAAATGAAATATAAGTATGATGATGTAGATGTTATGATGGAAAACAAGTGAATCAATAATGAGAAATAGGTTATGATCACCCAAAGAGTAGGGATGACCAGAGAATGATATTGTGGGCCCGCTACGAGGTTTTTCTATGGTTGTCAACAAAGGAATGTAATGTCGAAGATGATTTCAAGGTCAGGGGAAGCTTATTGGGCCAACTAGTAATTTTGAGATCCTTAGGCGTACGGGATTTTCTATTGAGCAAGGCTGGGTTAGAGAATTCAAGGGAAGGTGTTCTTGAGAATCAAGATTGTGATCTTATCTATGTAGTTTTAGAGTGTTTTGCATAAGCATGACCTGCATGGGCCACCACTAAAACCTGTCACGCCCCGCTACCCATTATACTTGGGAGCGAGGACGCGAGCGGGTCCGCATGTGCTTAAAACAAGAAGGAGGTATTTTTTTCTTTTCTTCCCTCCTTGGTTTAAGTACATTACGTGTCTGTGATAACACTTGCAGGTTCTTGCATGCGACTCAAACAACACAGATAATTTATTTAATTACAATCTCAAGTCTCAGAATGGTTACAATAATGTATGAATTGAAAAGAGAAGGGTCTAACGCCCATACAAATTTTGGAGGAAACAACAAGTACAAAAATGCTGCGAAGGCACATCGCTCCTCAGCGAGTGAACTTAGCGGCAAACACCATGGTCAACCTGCTCAATCTCTAAGCAAAATCTTCTGCAGACATGTCTAATACCTGACGTATATTTCACAAGGCAAAGAAATATACGTCAGCGAGGGTCGCTCGACAAGATTTAAAGTGTTAAGATAATTGACCCTCGGCAAGATTTTTGAAATCATTTATATAGCAAAAAGAGCGACATAATAAAGTTACAATAAGTAAAGCATGGAAGCATGAGAAACCTATGGCATGGCAGGTGTAGTGTGCAAAGCAATGAGCAAGCGAAGTGTAGTGTGCAAAGTAGCGAACATGGCAAGGTGTAATGTGTACAGTAATAAGCATGGCAAGTGTGTGTTGTGTACAACAATAAGCATGGAAAGTGTGGTGTGTACAACAGTAAGCATGGCAAGTGTGGTGTGTACAGCAGTAATAAGCATGGAATTAGTACAGGAACAAGGTAGGAGTAACTAGCAGAGTACGCAATCCTCAATAGTAACAACAGGATTAAAAGAACGTGATAATCAATCAAGTGTGCCTAGTGAAAAGCCCAATGTATGAGGGGGAAGTGACACGCATTACACCCAAGCCAACGGGAGCTACCCGTGGCTCTATACTCATCGACCCGGCCAGGTGTCGGTCAAGTTCACCAAGAGAGTGCAATCTAGCATTCCAGCCTCTACTACATTGAACTACCCCACCCAAGTGTTCTGCTAGAACACGAGCCAGCCTAATTCATATTACAAGCATGAGCTTGTCAACTCACATGACATCACGATTTCACGATTTCACCTCTTGGGCGCACGAATCCACAAGTTCATGATTTCAAATATTCCATCAATCCGTTCCATCAATATCCATTCAATTAAGTGTATACAAGCATGTTAAGTTATCAGCGTGACTGGCATTATGGTATGACATAACCTTAATGATTCTCGGTTTGACAAATAAATGTAACAAAACTTTAAAACACGTAAAAAGAATGCACACTTGCCTGGTATAGTCGATATCGGGTGTCCGGGTGTTCACGGTGAGAGACGTGGTTTATCTGTGACATTAGATTCGCGATATCAGGCTCTCAGTGATTACTAACATAATAGTACTATATATACTTTACTGTTTGATACAACTACTATAATTCTTAAGGTAACTTAGATTAATATAACTTATAATTAAAGCCGACTTAAATAAATATACTAACTATAGCTTTAAACTATTAATGTAACATTCACAAGAAGTGCACTCACTGGTATATGCAACTAACCAATCATATAAGGACTAATATAAAAATTAATATACTAGTAAGTTACTGATATCAAGACAACCGGCTAAAATAGGGTACAAATCACCTCCCAGTACATCGTTCCATTTAATAGAGGGGTAACTGTTAGCTTATAAAATAATGAGTGAACATACACAGCAGAAACTCACCAACTTTTCGTCTGTCCCCCATTCTTGTCTTTGCTTCTTATTTTGCAAAGGTGGAGGAGATCGAGAGGGTTCCTTGCTGATGGGAATCTGCTGATGGGAATCTAGTCCCACCCCAAGTGGTTTGTTTTGTTGATGATCATACTAAATGTTGTTAAATTACTAATCATACTACTTAAGTGTGTAGGTTGTTCAATAAGCTAATTGAAGCTTGAAACATACTCCGAGAAGAAGAACTTCAGCCACACACATAGAAGATGACGATGAATTTAGCTCGCAACTCCAAAGCTCAAAAAATGTGCTCAAGCTAAAGCTAAAGAGGAGCTCAAATTCAAGCGAAGCATATGCAACTAGCGCAAGCTCATTCATGGCTTCAAGTTCTTCATAGAGTCTAGTGTGTGAGTTGTTTTTCATTTTCTTAGGATTATGTCAAAGCCAAGAAGAATTTGCACACACACACAAAATGATTTTCTAAAATGTTTTTAAAACTCATTTTAAACTTATTTGAGAGCATACTTTTCATAGAAACTAAGTTTCAACTTGTAGTCAACTACAAACACCCAGTAGTTCACCACACTAATTTCTGTCTTCTACCAGTTGTAGCAGATTTTCTCTGAGACACTCTGGGAGTCGACTACCAAAGTTAGGGAGTCGACTACCAGCTATGCGACCAGAATTCCTTGATTCACTCTCTCATTTATTCATTGCTTGATTTTTGGTCTGAAGTCAAACTTGATTTGAATCATTTTGAATTCTCCTTTGGCTCTATAAATAGAGACCCTATGAGAACATTTTTCTCACCAATTCATTCTTTGAGCAAAATTATTATTCTCTCAAAAGATCTCATCGTTCTCATTGCTCTCAAAGTTCTTCATAGACAAAACGATTTTTCAATTTCTGATGTTATTGCTTATATTCTTTTATAATTCGTTTTAAGATCATTATTATTTTTGGCTATTGCAAATTGGTTTTCAAAATCCTTTTCTTTGATTTTTTATATTCTCAAAGGATTTTTGAAACATCTAGATTCTAGATCACATTGAATAATGTCATATTATTTGTTTGATCTAAGAACACATTTTGATTCTAGATCACATTGAATAAACTCATATTCTTTGTGTGATCTACAAATGATTTAAATTCTTTTAGCCACGTTAAGCACTATTGCAAATTTAATCTTAGCTATAGAATTATTGGGTGTAAAAACCAATCTCCACTAATTTATTGTGGTGTATTGGATTTGATTTTACTTGTAGTCCCTTGGTGATAAGGGTGGTTGTATATCATTGTTGTTGGCAAGGTGTTTGTGAAAAGTCCTCGGATTGTGAGGCAAGGTAAAGTCCTCGGCTTGTGAGGCAAGGGTAAAATCCTAGACAAGTCTAGGTGGTTGGAAATCCTAGTTAAAGCCAGGTATTTGTATTGCTAAGGCAATAGTGGAAATCTCATACCAAATTGGTTGGGGACTGGACGTACCCAAGGTTGTGGGGAACCAGGATAAAAATCCTTGTGTTTGCGTTTGATTCTCTCTGTGATTGTTTATCTCTACTTTGTTTATCTTGATTCATTGAGTATTACATTTGTAACTCATTCAGAATATATTGCAAGATTAATTTTTGTATCTGCTTCTCTCTTATACTTCTGTGAAATCTTATATATCTTCATTAAGTATTTATTTAACTGAGCCGTGCTTAATTTTCCTCTTGGAGTCGACTACTGTTCTTAGGGAGTCGACTACCAGAAGAGTTTTATCTCTGACTTGTTTTGAAGATTAATTAAGTTGATTAAGAACCAAGCGTAGATCACTCTACTTGGTTTCTTAGGCAACATTAGAAGGGTTTTAATTAATGATCGAAAAAGATTTATTATTTGCACAACACTATTCAACCCCTCTTCTAGTGTTGTTTTCCATCCACAGGATCCAACACTTAGTATCGGAGTGAGGTTATAGATGGCGTCAACCAATCATTTCCCCGAAGAACAATCTTCCACCAGACCACCACTTCTCAACAGATCAAATTATGGATCTTGGAAGAATCGGATGCGAATGTACCTTCTCTCTATCTCCTATGATCTATGGAAGATAGTGGAGAATCCTTATGAAGAATCCACTCTTGAGGAAGAAAAGTGGACCAAGACGGAGAAGGACAAAGTGTCTCTAAATGCCAAGGCGGTGTCCACTCTATATTGCGGTCTTGACACAACGGAGTACAACTGCATCTCCATGGCTACCTCCGCGCACAAAATATGGAAACTCCTTGAGGTTACGCATGAAGGTAACCAAAAATTTAAATCGTCAAAATCTTCTCTTTATGCTGGCAGGTATGAAAAATTTATGATGGAGAGAGATGAGAACATAACGGAGATGTACACAAGATTTACGGAGATCGTCAACACACTTGCGGGATTGGGAAAGAAGTATACACAAGAGGATCACGTATGCAAGATCCTTAGATTCCTCACTCCCGATTGGCAATCCAAAGCTTCGGCCATTGAAGAAGGAAACGATACTTCAAAGCTAACCTTGGAAGAGCTCATCGGCAATCTAATGGCGTATGAACTCCAACTGCAAGAGCGAAAGACCAAGGAACACGGTGAAAAGAAGAAGAACCTTGCATTCAAGGTAACATCGGATATGGAGGAGTCCGAGAATGAAGTCAAAGATGAGATGGAGAAACAAATGGCACTCATCTCCAAAGGAATCAAGAAAATCCTAAAAGCATGTAAGTCCTACAACCATAAGTTCAATTCCACTAATGATGTTATTTGTTATGAATGTAATAAGCCAGGCCACATGAAGAATGAATGTTCTCTAAAGAAAATCAGAGATAAGAGAACGTCATACAAAGGCAAAAGGTCAAGTAGAAAAGCTTTTGGGGCTTGGGATAGAAGCGACGATGAAGATGATTCTGATAGCTCATCATCATCCGAAAATGAAGGAAAAGCAAGCAAAAGGGACAAGCGGAACTACATGTGCTTCATGGCACGGGAAGACCCCAAGGTAAATTCCTACCATAACTCTAGTGATAGCGATAGTAGCGATGATGATGAAATTGATTATGAGGAGGAATTTCATAAAATTTATGCATTATATGAGGTCCAACTCAAAGAGCTTCTAACTCTCAAAAAGATGCATAAATCTTGTGGTTCTAATCCTACTAATCAAGAGCTAGAAAAGATTAGAGAAGAGAACCTAAAATTGATTAGCAACAATAAGGATTTAATTGAAAAGAATAAGTTGCTCAATATAGAACTTAAAGACCTATGAAATAGGTTTAGAGACTTAGAAAAGAACATGACCGCCATTAAGGCAAAGCATGAGGACTTGGTTAATAATGTTACTAGGTTCAATAAAGGTAAAGAAAAATTAGATAGCTTGATTAGATCACAAAGACCCCATTCTAGCAAACATGGCTTAGGTTATAACATGACCAATCAAAATGCTAGAAATTCTCATCATCAAGCTAGAGTTCCTAAAACTGAAAATAGATATGTCAAAGTTTGGATTCCCAAAATTGGAACCGTCCAAATGAAAGACAATTACATTTCTAGTTTTATGAACAATGTTCATTTTTGTATAGATTATAAATTTACTTATGGGAAATCTCAACCCAACTGGGTTTGGTTCCCTCTTAGTTGACGATTACATTATTATGTATGACTAATCCCACGTACCCACAAAGAAAGGATACCAAAATTATTTGTTTAATTTTCAGGTACCAAAACTATAAGAGATTAGTAGAAGAGCTACCAATGGATCTCTAAATCCATGCATACATTAAGGGGGAGACCCAACTGCAATGATGCAAACTTTAAGGGGGAGCCTATGAAATTTTTTTTCTTCACTTGGTATGTATACGATTATGTTTTTTTTTGTGATGACAAGGGGGAGAAAAAGTGAAGCAAGGAAAAACTTGAATAATAAACCGCATCTAAGCAGGGGGAGTAAGTACACTTACTCATTGTTTTTATTTCATATTATTCATATGTTTTTCATTTGGGTGTCATCAGCAAAAAGGGGGAGAGTGATGGGAATCTAGTCCCACCCCAAGTGGTTTGTTTTGTTGATGATCACACCAAATGTTGTTAAATTACTAATCATACTACTTAAGTGTGTAGGTTGTGCAATAAGCTAATTGAAGCTCGAAACATACTCCGAGAAGAAGAACTTCAACCACACACATAGAAGATGAAGATGAATTTAGCTCGCAACTCCAAAGCTCAAAAAATGTGCTCAAGCTAAAGCTAAAGAGGAGCTCAAATTCAAGCGAAGCATATGCAACTAGCTAAAGCTCATTCATGGCGTCAAGTTCTTCATAGAGTCTAGTGTGTGAGTTGTTTTTCATTTTCTTAGGATTATGTCAAAGCCAAGAAGAATTTGCACACACACAAAATGATTTTCTAAAATGTTTTTAAAACTCATTTTAAACTTATTTGAGAGCATACTTTTCATAGAAGCTAAGTTTCAACTTGTAGTCAACTACAAACATCCCAGTAGTTCACTACACTGATTTCTGTCTTCTACCAGTCGTAGCAGATTTTCTCTGAGACACTCTGGGAGTCGACTACCAAAGTTAGGGAGTCGACTACCAGCCGTGCGACCAAAATTCCTTGATTCACTCTCTCATTTATTCATTGCTTGATTTTTGGGCTGAAGTCAAACTTGATTTGAATCATTTTGAATTCTCCTTTGGCTCTATAAATAGAGACCCTATGAGAACATTTTTCTCATCAATTCATTCTTGAGCAAAATTATTATTCTCTCAAAAGATCTCATCGTTCTCATTGCTCTCAAAGTTCTTCATAGCCAAAACGGTTTTTCAATTTCTGATCTTATTGCTTATATTCTTTTATAATTCGTTTTAAGATCATTATTATTTTTGGCTATTGCAAATTGGTTTTCAAAATCCTTCTCTTTGATTTTTTATATTCTCAAAGGATTTTTGAAATATCTAGATTCTAGATCACATTGAATAATTTCATATTCTTTGTGTGATCTAAGAACACATCTAGATTCAAGATCACATTGAATAAACTCATATTCTTTGTGTGATCTACAAATGATTTAAATTCTTTTAGCCATGTTAAGCACTATTGCAAATTTAATCTTGGCTATAGAATTATTGGGTGTAAAAACCAATCTCCACTAATTCATTGTGGTGTATTGGATTTGATTTTACTTGTTGCCATTGGTGATAAGGGTGGTTGTAAATCCTTGTTGTAGGTAAGTGATTCGGGTTCAATATTACATATTTAACCCCCCATTTAGCCCTATTTTGTGCTCATGTGATACTACATTGTTCTCTAATTCATACGTATTTTCTACACATTTATTTATTAGAGAAAACACACTATTTGAGCACAAAACAGCAATTAATGGAGTATTTCTGCACTTTATATATTTTTCCTAACTTCGTATCGATCTCACGATTCCAACGACTATTTATTTGTATTTTTCTGAGATCTGTGCTAATTACTGTGTATTTTTGAATGCAGAATACCATTTAATTGAAGAAATACGGAAGAAATACATTGAAAATACAAATATACTGTCGCCGCACGAATTTTGGAGCGCCACGTGGCTTCATCTGAGCCAACCCCGCTCAAATCAAGCGGCCATCAAAAAGGGAGCGACGCGGCCCTCTATTGACCGTTGGATGCAAATCCAACGGCACATATCCGCGTCGAACGCAACAAGAACAAACATCATCCGATGCCACGTGGCGTCATCCCTGTTAATCACCGCCAAATCCAACGGTCCACACAGCGAAGCGAACGAATACGCAGCGGCGATTTCATCTGGCTACGTGGCGAGATCCTGAGAAGCCCCGCTCGAATCAACGGTGCGGATTAAACTTGCGGAGCGAACTGATTTCGAAATCTTAGCGGGCGATGTGGCCGGATCTGAAGCGTCAAATGTCGATCCAACGGGCGATTTCGTCCCCGCAGCTGATCAGCGAGCGAAGCGAGCGATGACCGTGAGATCGGCATCGTACGGCTGAGAGCGAAGGCGAGGCGAAATGAAGCGGGCGCCGAGCGAAACTCCGACCCGAATGCCACGTGTCAACGCCTAGTTAAATCCCGCATTTGATGAGCGGCTGAGGTTTGATCCGCTTTAGATGAGCGGTCTGGATTGATTCGGGTAAGTTTTGGTGCGGGTTTGGACCCGATAACACAACCCAAACCCGCAATACCTATTATATAAGCGTATTTAGGGTTTTTTGGGCGTATTCAAGCAATTTGGGGAGTATTTTGGGCGTATTGGAGGCTCTAGAAGCCGTATTTTCCCCCTGAAAAATTCTGTAAAATTCCAGAGGCTTGTTTCTAATTTCCAGAGAGTTTTGAAGACTTTTCAGAGAGATTTGGTGATATTCTCTTCAACTTTAGCTTGTATTTGGGTGTTTTAGCTTGTATTTTGCCTCTAAACTTCCGTATTTTGCTATTAAACCTATGAATTCTGATCTGAAAATTGTTTATTTCTGCGCCATGAGTAGCTAAATTGTTATTGTGCATGGTTTGGAGTAGTTAGGGGCTATGATTTGTGTTAGTTTGGTTGAAATTCCTTGTGTTTAATCGTTAAACGTCGCTAAAATTGTAATCGTTGTTCGTAAATCGACTTTTTTAGATTCCAAAAGAATTAATTAAGTTGACGATCGCCCCAAAAGGGTGAGTTTTGATCTCCCCAAAAGGGAGTTTCATCCCGTAGTTTTGATCTCTCCAAAAGAGAGTTTCATATCGTATTATAATCTTAGCGACGATCTTTTTGAATATTTTGTTTGAACCCCCAAAAGGGCATCTTCCGATGAATTGCTCCCAAAAGGAGAATTCATTGAGTTATATTAGGTATTTTCCGGTGAATTGCTCCCAAAAGGAGAATTCATTGCGTTATACCTATCAACCAAATTAATACGAATCGTTGACCCTAACGAACCCATACCATGTGCAAACTTTATATATATATTTTCTTACACGTATTTCCTCGTTCAACACCATTCACATCACCACCTAAAGTGTTTAGTTTCTTTCCGTAAGATTTCTATTTGATTTGAACTGTGGATGCAACAGATTTCTTCCCGTGGATTCGACACCTGGACTCCCAGGTTTTACTACTTGAACGGACTCTTGCACTTGAGAGAGAGCACCTTTTCGGTCCCACCAGTAAGGTGTTTGTGAAAAGTCCTCAGATTGTGAGGCAAGGTAAAGTCCTCAGTTGTGAGGCAAGGGTAAAATCCTAGACAAGTCTAGGTGGTTGGAAATCCTAGTTAAAGTTAGGTATTTGTATCGCTAAGGCAATAGTGGAAATCTCGTACCGGATTGGTCGGGGACTGGACGTACCCAAGGTTGTGGGGAACCAGGATAAAAATCCTTGTGTTTGCATTTGATTCTCTCTGTGATTGTTTATTTCTACTTTGTTTATCTTGATTCATTGAGTATTAGATTTGTAACTCATTCAGAGTATATTGCAAGATTAATGTCTGTATCTGCTTCTCTCTTATACTTCTGTGAAATCTTATATATCTTCATTAAGTATTTATTTAACTGAGCTGTGCTTAATTTCCCTCTGGGAGTTGACTACTGTTCCTAGGGAGTCGACTACCAGAAGAGTTTTATCTCTGACTTGTTTTGAAGATTAATTAAGTTGATTAAGAACCAAGCATAGATCACTCTACTTGGTTCCTTAGGCAACATTAGAAGGGTTTTAATTAACGATCGAAAAAGATTTATTATTTGCACAACACTATTCAACCCCCCTTCTAGTGTTGTTTGCCATCCACATGATCCAACAGTTGCAACAGTCGGATCTGGGCGGTAGCGGGGTGGTGCGGTCAGCAAATCAGGTGGGCAGCTGATCTCAGCGGCGGGAAAGGGGGTTTGAGCAGGGCGGCGACAAGCATGGATTCGTCGAAAAACTGTGCGGTTCTTCGGGGCGGGTTGAAGGCATGAGCGAAATCGGAGGGAGGACGTGCGGCTGCGAGGCGAGGAGGAGATCGGAGGAAAGCTACGTGGTCTAAGGGGCTGCCGGTGCCCGGAGGCGGCGAGGGCTGGGGTGAGCCTGGCGGGCTCAATGGGGTCAGGGGTGAACGAAGAGAGGCGCGGTGCGAGGAGGTCTGGTTGTGGATGAGGTCGGAGATGGGTGGCGAGGGCCTGGGGCTTCGAACGGAGGCTGCTGCGAGGTGTCACCGTATGAAAGAGGGCGAACATGGGATTGGATCGGAGATGAAAGAGGCGCTCGGGGTTGGGTTTCGATGGGGGGTCTCGGCATTGGGTTCGCCTGAAAACGTAGGGGGCTCGAGGGGTTCACGGTAATCAGGGCTTGAGGAGGAGGTGGATCGACAGCGAGTCGAGGAGAGAGAGCAGGCTGGGTTTGGATTTGTGCGGGCTTCGGAGATGAGATGCACCCTGGGTGTTGCGGGTGGAGGTTCACCGGAGATGAGTCGGAGGCTTTGTTTATGGGCGGTGGAGGATGATGAATGGGGTTGCCGCGCGGTTGGAGAGAGGCGACGGTGTGAAGATCGAAGAGAGGCGGGGCAAGAGAGCTGGGTTGTGCGGGCTTACCGAAGGTGAGTCGGAGCTTCAGGTGGCAGGGTGGAGCTTTAGGGTGATAGGCGACGAGGTGGTAGCATTGGTGCGGATGGCTCGGAGGTGAAAATGGCAGTTAAACGAGGAGAGGGATGGCCGGTATTGATGGTGGGTGCAGAGGACAGCTCGGGGTTGCCAGATGTTGACGTCGGGTTGGTGGCAGTGGTTCTGAGAGGGGAGGGCTGTCGTAGTTTGTATGGGAGAGGGATAGCGTGGGTCCCCTTGATTTGTTTGATAAAGGGAATGGCAAATGATAACTGAGGGCGATGGGTTTCTTTTGTTTTAGATTTAAAAAAGGAGTGTTGGCAGTTGAGTGAATTAGGGGAAGTGGGATGACGTGGAGGATGGGGAGGTGGGCAGTTCGTAATACGTGGGGGAAGTTGGGATTTCGTGGGATTCTGCGTGTGTGGGTTGGCCCAGTCTTCAGTTGAAGGGGAGAGTACGTGATCTCTTGCACGAGATGATGAGTCGTGCGAGTTGGTTGCGAATGATATGGGGATGGGGTAGCCGCGAATCAAGTAATCCAACAGTTAGTCTTAAGAGTTCAAATTCCCAAAGTATTTAAAGTATTAGATCATTTAATTTGGTGTTTGAATTAAAGGATATAGTAAAAGTGTTAGTAATAATAATAAGATCAATTAATATATCAACCGTTAAGATTATTAGTAATTATTAGATTAGGGTTCTTAATTAGTCTAATTAGAAATTTTTTACGATGTAACAATTAATTAGTTAAGATCCATTAAGATATGATTGGGTTTAAATTTGATTTAGGAAGAACCGACTAGTTAAGATATTTAGAGTTAAGATTCCGGGTTAAGATCTGGTTAGGGGAAACTGATGGTTAAGATGTCAGGAAGGTCGGTTCGGTTAAGATTCTATCTGCTTTAGGATTTCAGTTCAGTTGAGATCTTACCGATGAAGACTTGGGTTAGGATCCGATTCGAAGAATCGATCAAAACCGGAATTGATTAGGAGGGATCGATTAAGATATGATAATTCATTCGGTTGAGATATCTGATATATTTAGGATTAGGTAAGATCATTCATTCGGTTAGGAAATTGGTTAAGATTGGATTAGCAGGAATTAATTTAGTTAGGATTCATTAGATCATATCTTTTGAGATTTGAGTCGAAAGATCGATTTGGATTAAGATGCGATTCATTTAGTTTGATTTTGCCCCTGCAAATAACATCTACCAAAAGTTAAAGAATGTATAAACGCGATCACTAAGTCGCGTCCTCGAGCTATGAAAATAATAATAACAAATAAGATCATATATTAATACTCTAATAAATCAATATACTAATTGAGTACGTACGAGATATGTATATACAGAAACAGGTCGTTACACCCGGAGAAGGTGAATGTAGTGCCAGATGCTTTGAGTAGACTCCCCGCAGTGATGATGCATATCGTCGACTGGAGAGTACATTAGGAGCTGAGAGGGATGAACATTGAGGTTGTCCTACCAGGAGTGATCGTTTCATTGATGAACTTGCAGATTCAGTCAACGATGGTGGATCGTATCAAGGCAGCCCAGGCGGGAGATCCAAAGCTGCAGAAGATCAGGAGACATGTAGAAGCTGGACTTCGGACGGAGTTTATTATTCATGAGGTTGGATCGCTGAGGTATGGCAATAGACTCTGCGTACCTGCAGGAGACTTTAGAGATGAGCTGCTGGGAGGCTCATAGCTCTCATTCAACAACAGCAACCGGGTCATGTTTAGAAAAAATTTAAAAATTGAATGCACCTGAAAACATATTTTATTGATATCCCTTAGCAAGTTTATCCCAAAAAATATTTATTTCATTGTCAATCCCCTTACATTTGTTCTCTGATTTTTCTGAAAATTTTCCAGAATTTTTCTGCAATTTTCAGGGGGTTTTGTGTAATTTTCTAAATTTATTATATATATATTTATATATATATAAATATGTGTTTATATATAATTTCAGAAAAATATAAATAAAAAATATAAATAATTTGACCTGAGGCCCGCAGGCTAGCCACGGGCTTCAGGACCATTAGGCTGGTTTTTATTTTTCGTTTTTTATAAATAAGGGTATTGGGCTTCTGGACCAAGTAGCGTGGGGCCCACCCTCTCCCTCCTTATCCCTAACCCTAACGAGGTTTGGGTTTTGGGGGGTCTTCCACCGCCAGTGGGGGGTAGCGGTGGCTGCCACCTACGACGGCTGTAGGCAGTGGCGTACTAGGGGAGTGGGGTCGTCGTCGCTCTTCGGGCGGGGGCCGGCAATCGCCGGCCGTCGGCCCTGGCCAAAACAATTATTAATTTTTTTTGGTTGATTCTCTGTGTCTCTAGTATCGAAGCTGCGGTTGAGAGCTTCGAGCCTATCTATGACGTTCTCCTTTGCGATGGCGAAGAAGTCGACCCCAGCATCTACGACGCCGTCGACTGTCAGCGACGAAGACGGATTGGGCTTCAGGCTGTCCGGAACAGACTTCGGGTCGTCCGAAGTGGATTTCAGATCGTGGATGGCTGCGGTTGGCCGTTTCACAGCGAAATGTGGCCTCTCGAGGCCGGAGGTGGCTGATATATGCAGTATCCGTCTGTTTAAGACCATGTCGAGCAAAATGCAAGGGCGATTCAGGCCATTTCGAACCACATCTCGGCTAGTGGAAGTCATACAAGGTCGATCGAGGCTGCACTGCCTTGATCAAGGCAGCTTACGACCGTTGGTGGCCTTATGAGACCGATCAAGGTCGATCGTGGTAAAGCTCATGGATGTTTCATGAGTGCTGGAGGCCGATTGACGGTAATCAGGATTGATTTGGCTATCGACTAGATTCATGATAGGTCGAAATTCATGGAGAGTTTAGGCCAGAATCCAACCGCGACATCGAGGGGGTTTGACAGCTTTAGGCCGTGGGATTTGGGGGTTGCGGCTTATGGCCTTGCTTCGTCGACGGCTCCAGGCCGTAGTAATGGGGATCGTAAAAATTTTGATTTTTATTTTCAAGGCAATACAAAGTTTTTGCAAAATTTATCTTATGATTATGTCTCTAGATCCTAAAGTTCACGTTTTTGATCTAAAAAATGAGATTTAGAGCATTTAAAAAAATGCTTTTGATTTAAAAACAAAATTAGATCTAGGAAATCATGATCATGAATAAAAAAATTGGAATTTTTGCACAAATCTAGAAATACATCTAGATCGCGTGTGCTACGAAGCCTTTTCCGCGCATCGATTCCTTTCTCGAGATGTCGCGAAAAATTCATTAGAGCTTCGCCGTATCTTTTCCTTCTCCACGAGTATAATCGTGCTGATAACATGTTGTGAGATAAATAGTCTCCAAGAAAGAGTGATGGCTAGGGGTTTCCTAGCCTCATCATATAAATTAATTTATTCAGGTTGTATACGAAGGGATGGATATATGAAAGGTCTCAAGGAGCCTATTCATAACACAGAAAGTGTATCTATTTTTAACGAAAAAATAACACTATCAGCAGCTAGACGATTAGTGTATGTTTTCAAATCACATGAAGTGTTAACATACGACTCATAAATTAAAAGCGTTTTTTGTATACTTAATGTTTTTCACTTAAATTTATCAATGTGAACCTTTGAGATTGCTTTTCTTGGATTAAAAATTTAAGCTTTCCTTCTATTATTTTCATGAATTTTTTCTCAAAACTAATTTTTATAACCAAATATACGTAGATTTCTTAATTATAAGCAAGTGGGTTTTCAGTTCGATTTGTTAGCATAGCCTATCACTGCTCATTAGTGTGGGATCCTGTGGATGGCAGACAACATGAGAAGTGGGGTTGAATAGAGTTTTCACAAATAATAAACTTTTCAGTGCAATTAAAAAATCCTTCTATGAGTTGCCTAAGTCTCAAATTGATTTTCCTCAAATATGTACTTAATCAACAAAATATTAAGCTTAAATTAAGATGCAGCGGAATAAAAATATTCAAGCAATAAATGATAAGTGAGAGAGAGATCACAACGTAAACAAAAGGAATTTTTTCTGGTTCGGCCAAACCTTGGTCTACGTCCAGTCCCTTACTCACTTTGGGATTTAATCCACTATATTGCAACACGCAATACAAGCACCTTGCTTCCCTCGCTATGAAGTTCCAACATCTAGTTTCCACCAACTAGAATTTCCACGCACGCACTTAGTTTCCACCAACTAGTATTTCTAACACACTTTCCCTTATAATTACGGGAATTACAAGAACGAGTCTTCTCCAAAAACTTCACAAAAGATATGGAAAAAGAGTATAATGATTTCATATAAGCCAATAATATATGTGTGAAGAAAATCCAAGATTTTGATCAAATGAATGATATTAAATAAAATATGATTTGATCAAAAACGTTTGCCTTGAAAATTGATTCTCTAAAATTTGCTTTTGGGCTTTAGAGATCAATAGTCAAGTATTATAGTCTTTGACAAAAGATATAAACTTTAAAACTTACACAAAGATTAAAATAAAAGAACTTGTATTTTGAATATCAAGAAGAAAGCTTTTAAGCTTGGAGATCAAAATGAACAAGTATTTAAAAAGATAAGGCTAAACAAAAATTGCTGAGAATGATCTTAAGAAGGATTTAACATACGAATTAAAACAGTAGCCTTTTTGAAATAGAACACAGAAAATGGAGCTTGAGAGCTTTTGAACAATAGAAAGAATATATTTCAATTAGAATTGTGTGTTTTAAAACTTCTAAAATCTCATGTATTTATAGGCAAATAGAAGCTTAAAATCTACTCAAAACAGATTGAAATCAGCTCCAAAAGTCAACTCTAACGGCTAGCAAAAATCAAGGTAGGTTTCAAATCGGTCTCAAGTTGATTCAAATAGTCGGCTATCCTCTCAGATAGTCGAATATCACCTCCAGATAGTCGGTTATTTTATCAAATAGTCGGCTATTATTTTGATAGAGAATTTTGAGAAAATCTCTGACAGAAATAGTCGGTTATCAGTCTAAAATAGTCGGTAATTTTGGGATACCTTAATATATATACTTAAAAATACTTCAAAACTTATTCATAAAAATTATTTTATAGAAATATATTACATAATGTATTTTAAAAATGTTTTTCTATGATTTTTGCACGAGTGTGTAATATACTATGGCTTTACAAATCTACGTAATTACTCATACAAACACAACTTTAGCTCTTCAGCTTCATTCTTGATCTTGAGCTAATATCTCTTGTTCTCAATTCTTCATTTGATTCACTATTCAAGATCTTCATATGCTTCATTTTGCAACGTTCTTGATCGTGGCTTTAAGTTCTCCGATTTGCGTCACAATGGCTCCAAATCTTTAAAATAATCTACATTTACTTGAATTGAAATCATTAGTCCATATATCACTTGTGCACATCATCAAAATCTACTGGGGTGGGTCTCAATATCCCAACACTATCCTCTTTTTGATGATAACAACAAATGATATAAAAATAAAAATAATTTGAAATAATAAGGTTACTTACGCTCCCTTTGCATAGATGCATGAGTATGGTCGCTATGGAGAGGTTACACCCCTGCATCAAAGCTAGTTAGTAATAAGTTTTACATATGCATGATTTCCATATTATTTTCAACTCAAGTGTCATTTTATAGGCATTGTGAGCTTATTCTCTTCTTTCCCTTTGTCACATCAAAAAAATATCAAGTGAAATAAAGAGTGACATATGTGAGGTAGCAATATATTGGATGTCTCAATAAAAAAAATAAGTTTTACCTAAGAGTGATATCCAAATGACAAAAAATATATTTCCAAGCGTATAGTGCAAGCACATCATCAAAATATATATCCAATTTGCAAGATAGCATATGGTGCAACATAATTATAAGAAGATTTTAACATGCAAAACACATAATTATTACACTTTAGACACCATCATATATGTTCCAAAACATGACATTACTTTCTCACATAAGAGCACATAATTTGTGAGAAATTTAAGATTGTAGCATATTAATACAAACCATAATAGTTCAAAATAACATAATCAAACAATCAAGCATCCCAAATGACATGAAGCTATTCTCCTCGAATCTCCTTCTTCAGCTTCTCGAGCTCGTCTTTGACCTATTTAATGACGACATCGGTAATGTAATGCAATTCTTCAATGTCTCTCTGAGGCTTGCAATCTTTTGGAACACGTCAACCCCCAAGCTATTCATGCGATCATTTGCTTTATCTTCCATTTTCTCAAGCCTGGCAAAGATGGCCTTTTGGAACGAAAGCATATACGGTGGGATGTCCTCTTGGAAAGAAGCTTCACCTTCTTCCATAGGATGCCTTTCATCGGTTTCTTCTTCCTCTTCTTCTTTTGCTTCTTCTTCATCACCTTCACCTTCTCCCTCATCACTTTCCTCTTCTTCTTCACCCTCTTCTTCAAGGCCCGGGTCCATGCTAAGGTTCATTCTATCAATAGCTCCCGAATCAAATAAGGTCGTTGGTTCGATGAAATGGGTTTCATGTAATGCCCTACCAGCTACTGCACAAGTACTAGAGGGGGGGTGAATAGTACTTTAAAATAATAAGGAGTATAATTCCAAATTAAATTGCAAACAACTACCAAATCAATTTGCGGAAGCTTAAATTGAATGACAACACAAAATTAACAAAGCAAACAAACGATGTTAATGGGTTCGGATCCACCCAAGTCTCCCCGACTTGTTCCCGGTGATCCTACGTCCCAACCACCCGGATCCCCTCCGGATACTTAGGTTAGAAACCCTAACCTAAGATTTCCACTATGAATATCTTGTGAAAAACATTCACAAGATCAAATCATACATGCAATAGCAAACGTGAATCCCACAACCCGGGATCACAACCTTCTCTCACAACCGAGAGAATCACAAAGCAATATTAAAGAGTTTAATATGAAATAAACAATCTTACCACAAAATCCTATACCTTGAGTTTTTCTTACCCAAATGGTGAAATGAAGGATTTGAGGAAGATGAAGTCACCAAGACCTAGCACCAAGGAAATGACCAGCAATCGGTGCCTAGGAATGATTTGGAGACTTGGATCAAGCAATAGCTTGAAGAGCTCACCAAGAACAACCTTCTCTCTAGATGGATTCTAGATCTAGGAATGAGAGAGAATGGGTTTCTTGTGAGGAAGAGAGCTTTTGATTTGAGTGAGAATGGCTATCTCTTTAGAACTCAATGAATCTCTGAATGGAAGCTCTAACCTAGATAGAAATGACCTAGGTTCGTATTTATAGGGTCCCATAAAAACAAGTTAAGTCATTCACCAACGGATAGAAATCTGTGAGAATTAGTCGGTCAAAGAACAGTCACTGACCGACTAGTTCATCAACTAGTCGGTCAGTCAAACAGCATGGACCGACTAAGAGTAGATCTGAGAAGAGATAGAATTTCAGACCAAGAAATCTAGTCGGTCCAAGAAGACTTTCTGACCGACTAGTTTCACAACTAGTCGGTCAGTCAGTGAACGTAGACCGACTAAGAGCAAAAAGAATTAGTCTGAGTACAAAGCGACTTAGTCGGTCCAAGAACAAAAGTTGACCGACTAAATTGTCAACTAGTCGGTCACCAAACGTTCTTAGACCGACTAACGATAAACAGTAGCTTAGGAGAAATTTAGCATGAACAGTAAGTCACAACTAGTCGGTCAAAGAAGCATCACTGACCGACTAGTTCACAAACTAGTCGGTCGGTGAGTCAACGTAGACCGACTAACTGTAAACAGTAAAGTCCAAGAAATTAAGGAATCAAACTAGTCGGTCCAAGAACAGTTGCCGACCGACTAGATCACCATCTAGTCGGTCAGTACTTGTACTTGTACCAACTAACATGCACATACAAGTCCGAATCGAAGCGCGACGCTTCGAGGAAGTTAGAATGAACTTGTGCAAGGATCCTAGAGCTACGAAATGAGCGTAATGAAGATTGAAACGTAAGATATACTCAAGGCTTAACATTCTATATATCGAAGCTAAAAGACTATAAATAAAACCTTAATAAACGGTCTTCGAGAGCTTCGATTGAATCTTCATAACTTCCAAAACGGCGCAAGAGCTTCAACGAAGCTTTAGGCATGAATACGAGCTTTGGGAAGTGTTGAGATGTCGCTTTGAATGTTCTCGTGAAATTGGCGACGATCTCCAATACTGCGCTCACAAATTGTTAGTTCATGGATTATTTATGTTTGCTCATCATCAAAACCAAATCCGGGGAGTCCAATATTCAACATTCTCCCCCTTTTTGGTGATGACAAACCAACATAAATAATAATCAAAAATAATGATTCAAATGTAAAATACTTACTCCCCCTGCATTGATGACACGTTAATTCCAAAATGAATATATATGAATTGCATCAAGCAGACGAGTAAGATAAATAAATAGAATCAATTTTCGAAATATCGGATTTTGAAAATCCTTATATGTATCTTAACTCCCCCTGAATCTAACATATCAAACTAGATTCTTGGAAATTGAGTTAAATTTTCATTTGCGCTATTTATTATCATTATCTCTCCCCCTTTGGCATTATCCCAAAAATGGGGGGCATACAACGACAACAACTAGGAAATGGAAAATCCAACATCGGGAGTCGTAGACAATGACGATGGACCAAATTGACACCAATGGAAAAAAATGTGGAAATCAAATCAAGGTGTGCCAAAATGTCCATTATCAAAAAAAAAAATCAAAATCATCAAAAATACCAAATAATTATTCATTTCTTGAATAAAGAAACATACTCTTCAATATTCAATATTCTTGGTTAAATTTATGCATGGAAAACAATTCTATACAATTATAGAATTTAAATCTATTTAACCAAGTTTTCATGCGTCGAACGACGTATTCACACATTATATGCATTGAACGAATATTAAATGTGCACGACGAATTAGGACAAAGAGAACAACGATGTATATATATAAGTGATAACATCATGAGTACATCAAAAGAGATATCCCAACGAGTACATCAAAATACAAACGACCATGGATATAAACATCAAAAGATACATCATCATCGTCAACATCAAAATAAATACAACATCATCGACATCATCCAAAATACATCAAAATATCATAACCCTCATACTCTATCCTAACCCAAAATACTCTCACTAAGATATATCATCCAAAGCGTAGTGGAGAGTCCTCGGAACAGCGATCACGAGGAAGTGGCTGGATCTGCAGTCTCCGTGGGTCCAGTCGACGGAGTGGACTCAGGCTCTGCAGGGAGTAGAGGTGTCTCAACAGATGGAATCGTCGGGGCAGGAGTCAAGACGTCAACGACGGGCTCGACGGCAAATGTGTCAACAGGAGTATCAGCAGGCTCGGCAACAGGGTCAGCAGCAGGCTCAGAAGTCTGAAGTGCTGAAGCAGATGTGGTAGACCTATGTACGTGACGAAGCGCCGCTAGAGATATCTTCACGGCCGTCACGTTCAGAGGAGTACCCAAGGGACGCTCATCGTCAGGAGGGAGAGGGACTCGGAAATGACGAAACACGAGGGTCAACAGGCAAGGGTATGGAATGTGCGCAGATTTATTGGTCTTGCGTATACACTCGAAAGAGTCCATCTTATCGAGTATCACGCGAGCCCAATTAATCTCGCACCCCAAGAAAAGAGCGTAGATCAATTTCAAGAACGGCTGGGATGGAAGTGAAGATGATCCATACTTAGGTAGAAGACAAGACTTCAAGATCAGGTTAAGGACCCACGCATTCGGCTTGAAAGATTTCGATGGAACACCAATGAATGCGGAGGGGATAACCTGGAAGATATCTGAAAGAACTGACTGATCCAAGGAGGAAATATCGTCTACGGAAATGTCCGAAGGAAGGAGACCACACGACGAGCAACCAAGAATCTCCCCCAAGATTTCTGCCGTGAGAACTATAGGAGTTCCCAAGACAGTAGTCTCAATGGAGTGGCTGGCATTGTACTGGCCTCGAACACGATTGGCATAGAACAATTTCACGAGGCGAGGATACGGTTTGGGATTGGCCTTGGGGTCGTATCGGAGATAATCAAGAAGAACACTATAGGACAGGAGATCGGCTAAGCCAAGGAAATCAGAAAACTGGACGTAGTGCTCCAATAACATCGGGCAGTGTTCAATACGGTTGTAGGCCGCGAGACACAAAGGGTCATCGCGACACAACGATATGTCAACACCCCCCGCTGGCATTGGGCCCTTTCCCTTTGGCTGGCGAGTCCTAGGACGGAGTGGAGGAGTGGGTTCCCTAGTGATAGGCTCATCCTCAGGCACAAATTCAGTGTCGGAATCGGGAGGAGTAGCCGGTGAGTGGAGTATGGGCTTTTTGGTCTTAGATTTGTGGGGCTTGATGGTTGCCGTCCTCTGCTTCTTCAGAGGAGGCGAAGACGGGGAAGCTTGAGTAGACTTGGCACGACGTTTAGGCTTAGGGGGATTCCTAGGGTCGGAAGGCCCTACGGTCATAGGAGAAGCCCCGGAAGAGGCGATGGGAATCCTCGTCTTAGCCATGGTCGTGGCACTACTGTAGGATCCTGTCCAAAACAGAGTTAGGATCGATAACATGAAGTTTAGACTTACGCTTGCGTACGCGGCACGGTAGTCTACGAACTTCGCCTTCGGATTCGCCACGACGGATCGAGTCTACTCACGAACGGAGTAAGGCTACTAATCCCACAATCTAAATCTCTATTTTAGATTAAGAACTTGGATGGAGGGAGAGGAAATATTTCTGCAGAGCTTCGCTATGAAGAAGATGCATGCATGAATTTCATGCAAAATGTGTAAGGAAAATGGCTACCCTTGGGTCTTATTTATAGCCCCCAAGGTAGTTATTTTAGGGTAAGTTGTTCCTTTGGAACAACTTAATTAAGGTGTACCATGATACATGGCACATTATAAGCTTAAGTTGTACCATATGCATGGTACAACATAAGCTTAAGATATTCCCCCTTTATTAGCCATATGTCGCATGCACTTATGCATATATAATGCGACTTTCCCGCTCATACAGAGATCCTCTCCGCAAGGGAACAGATTCCCTTTGCACATGACTTCGTGTGCGCGACGTTCGAGGTCCGTATTCCCTCGTACATCCCCCACAAGGGTGTACAAACGTCTTCCATATCCAACATCTCCCACTCACACTTG
The DNA here is from genome assembly GCA_030789695.1 of Scilla litardierei. Classification (NCBI taxonomy): domain Eukaryota; kingdom Viridiplantae; phylum Streptophyta; class Magnoliopsida; order Asparagales; family Asparagaceae; genus Scilla; species Scilla litardierei. The sequence continues at coordinate 22,622 of JAULAV010001218.1, forward strand.
AGGGGATTGTAAGAGAACGTCTTTCCCTTAGTTCTTTCATCTATCATACCGAGAAATAGACCGTGTGACCGTCATGCGCGTAGAGTCTGTTGTTGTGCACTTGTTAGAGATACACAACGACCTCGAAGGTGCAAAGTTGAGTAGTTCAACGCATGCTTTACCCTAGATTATTTCTTCACATTTTCTTGTACTTTATATTCAACAATTGAATCCCATCTGGATTACAATTGGCTGGCCAGCTTTGAATCATTAAAGTCCAAATGCGAATATGAAATCAATCTTCCTCTTCTTGTGAACCTTTTGATCTTGACTTGATTCGCTTTTCTAACGTGCCCCGCCGAGCCGAATTACCATAGCCCATTAGTAACACGCTAAGATAGCGATCATCTCGTCAAATCTAAAGGAACCAATTGGAGTCCTTGAGGGTAAGAGTTAAGACCCATATGGCCTTTGAGTCTCACATAATAGCAAACACTATTGCTACTAACTCAGTGGTCGAAATGCATACGTGGTATGAACACGTATTACAACATCACTCCTTTCCAAGGGAGAGTATGTCTTAATGATGTTGTATGGATGAAAGATCAGACACCATAGTGCCTATCTTTTGAGTCCCCTTACTACTCAGGAAATATTCCCGGACTCTCATCCTGCATAAGACAGATAGGATTATAAAATCCAATGAGATCTTTTTATCCTTGTGATACAGATCTCAGATCTTTTGTAAGCATCCATATGATGCAGATCTTTCATTCGACTATCTTGTTAAAGTCATGACTCTAAATCATTCGTCTAATGATTTTGACTTTAAACTAGTCTCATCTCTATCTTATCCATCTGATAAGATAAGGCGGTTGCTCATGTGAGAGAGCCAACCTTAATCTGTCCGACATACACACAATTCAGCTGAGATTTCAAAAATGTACACAAACATTTCTTAAGAAATTCATATGCAATGTTGGAAAAAGAACTTATTCTTTTATTAATTTTGATCATTTCTTAGACATGGGAATATATATTTGGTACAACTCAGCCCATACGCAATCCTTGAGATGATAAGTGTTTATAAAACACATTTCTGGGGATCGCTTTCGTAAGCTGATCCTCTATCGTCTCATGCGTAGATATGTACCTTATGTCTACCTTCTTGGTTTTATCATAGTCTTTTGCAAATCTGCAGTTCCTTTAAGATATTGCATTATCCTCTTAACCGCTTTCCAGTGTTCTTGCCCTGGGTTGGATTGGTAACAGCTTACCATTTCCAACGGCAAAACAGATGTCCGGTCTCGTACACACCATAGTGTACATAAGACTATCAACTGCACTGGAATATGGAACTTTTTCCATAATTTCCTTTTCCTTTTGGTTCTTTGGACACGATTCCAGATATAAGTTATCGCATATGCTTATATGAATATCAATGGACTTGCAGTCCTGCATATTAAATCGTTCTAGGACCTTCTTTATATAAGTCTCCTGTGAAAGAGAAAGAAGTTTCTTCGAACGATTCCTTGAAATCTTAATTCCAAGGATATATGCGGCTTTTCCTATGCCTTTCATCTCAAATACTGATGAAAGCCAAGCCTTGATACTCATTACAAAGCCCTTGTCATTTCTGGCTATTAAAATGTTATCTACATATAGATACATGATAATATACTTGCTTTTAATCCTCTTGATATATACTAAGTTATCTTCATCAAGCATGGAAAAAATCCATTTGATAAGACAACTTCTTGAAATCGTATATACCATTGCCTCGAGGATTATTTAAGACCATATATGGACTTACAAAGTTTACAAACCTTATGTTTGTTTCCTTCTTTTACAAACCCTGTTGGTTGTTCCATATAGATCTCCTCGTCCAATTCTCCATTGAGAAAGGCAGTCTTTACATCCATCTGATGTAATTCGAGGTTTAAGCAAGCTACCATTGCGAATCAAGGTAAAACGCACAACAGGTGAGAAGTTTTCTTTGTAGTCTATCCCTTCCTGTTGCGTAAAACCTTTCGCGACAAGGCGAGCTTTATATCTATCTATAGAGCCATCAGCCTTATGCTTGATCTCGAGAACCCATTTGTTCCCAATTGCTCTATGTCCTCTGGGTGAGTTAACTAAGTCCCAGACTTGGTTAACTTTTATGGATTTCAATTCCTTCTTCATCGCTTCCATCCATTTGTCTTTTGCAGGGCATGATGTGGCATATTTGAGATTCTTCAAGTCCTTGTTGACTCGAATTTAGATCAATTCTAATATCACTCCCACTTGAAATGTTGTTAGAATTGCTCCCACTTGGATCATTATTCCCGTATGGAATAGGATAATCGTCATTCGTATAATCCATTGGTGAAGGTTGAAAAGTATTTTCGTTTTCACCAAGAATTCTCCCACTCGAATGAGGTAATCCTTCTTGATCACAAATCTCAAATAGAGATAAGTCCTGACTTATCTCGCCCTGTCTTGGAAACTCGTTTTCCAAGAAAGTGACATCCCTTGACTCAAACTCAATTAGCACACCATTGTCTTCCTGACTAACAAAAACATAACCTTTGGAGTTTAATGCGTATCGTTTAAAGATACATTTCCTTCCCCATGGCCCAAGTTTGCCATACTTATGGGAGGAAATATGTGCGTTGAATGCACAAACTCAAGGTAAAATGTTTAAGTTAGGAGACCTTTGGTTCCACAACTCATAAGGAGTGGAGCTAACTGATTTCGAGGGTACGCGGTTTAAAATGAAAACGGTTGTCAATAATGCATCACCCCAGAAGGTGATTGGCAAGTTAGCTTGCGCCATCATTGAACAGACCATTTTTCATTAAAGTCCTATACCTCCTTTCTGCAACACCAATTTGTTGAGGAGTATAAGGCATAGTTACTTGATGTACTATGCCTTTTTCATCACAAAGTTCCTTTAAACTTGTTGATTGATATTCACCGCCCCTATCGGTTCGCATGACCTTAATCTTGCGATCTAATTGATTCTCCACTAAACTCATATAGTTTTTAAAGCAGGTTTAGTGCTTTCACTTTTGTGGGATATCAAATAGATATTACCGAATCGGGTGAAATCATCAATTAAAAGTGATGAAATAGGACTTCCCGCGTCTTGTCTTGACATTCATCGGACCATATATGTCCGAATGGATAAGCGGTAATGGAACCTTGGCCCTTGTGCCGGTTCCAAACGGCTTGCGACAAGATTTCCTTTCAAGGCAATGTTCGCAGGTCGACATTTCAACCTTTGAAACATTGGATAGAAGGCCACGTTTGGCAAGTCTATCCATACGCGTTGGTCCAATATGACCAAGCCTTGATTGCCAACAAATTATATTAGACTCATTAGTCAAAGAATTTGTCATAAGGAAATGAGAAATCATACATTGTACTTATTACAATGAATCCTTTAAATACATAACCCAGAACCAATAAAGGAATTATTACAAAAATAGGTCCATATTACAAACATGAAGGAACCAACAATTAACCAAGACCCAATAAATTGACCACAATTTTAATATTCCTTTGAATATATGGAATGAAGAGAACATCATGAAGTAGGATAGTGCGGCCGTTGTCCAAGACAAGCTTGCGAGTCCCAACGCCTTTCACTTCAACACGTGTGTTGTTTCCTACATTGATCCACTTCATTCCTTGAGTATCCGGTGATACTCCACGAAGGACCGTCTGTCCTTTGCTATGTGGTCGGTGGCATCTGAATCAATTATCCCAAAATGGATTAGATTTCACAAGAAATAGTGAACTAGAAACACATATGTAACTAGTATTACAAGTTACCTCGTCACTTCCACTCGTACACGAACGAGCATAGTGACCGAGCTTGTTGCACTTGAAGCACTTGATTCTTTTCAAGTCTTTCTTCTTGTGCCATTTCTTGTGTCCACCCTTATGTTTGGGTTCCTTGGTAGACTCAGGTTGCTTATTACGTTCATTAGAAGACTTCGAACGATCTTTACGTTTCTTTCCCCCGTGTGAGGAACTAGCAACCATGTGCACTTCTGCACCTGGCTTGGCAGCCGCAAGCCGCTCTTCCTCTAATTCGAGGTGCTTGGAAACATCGTTGAAGGTCTTGATGCTCTCATTATGAGTGAGATGCATCTTCATCTGATCCCACCCATTTGGTAGGGAACGTATGACTGCTTGGATTTGTTGCTCATCTGTGAGCACATGACCTGCGTCCTTTAACTCCGAGATAAGGTTCGCCATATGTCGCAGATGTTTCCCTATGGAATGATCTGGACGTTTCTTATATGTATCGAACTTTATAGTTAAGGCGCGAAGTTTGGACACCGATGTGCCACCGAACTTCTCCTCTAGCTTGGACCATATGTCCATAGCTAGGTCATGTTCTCGGAAGATGCACATTATGTCATCAGCCATACTGCTTAATAACGTAATGCGCGCTATCTTATTCTTCCGAGACCAAGCATCAAAAGCTTCCTTGTCTATTCGGTGTTGGGCCGTAGTGCCCAACTCGGGTTCAATCATTACGTTCTTTAGAGTTTCGAGCACTTCTTGCTCCTCTAAAACGTATTGTATCTTAATGGACCAAAGTTTGTAATTATCGCCGTTGAGTTTTTCACCTTTGTTTAACTCAGCGACGATATTCTTTGAAGCGGAAGACATTTTACTTTTAAAATGCTGCAAAAGACACAAAACCGAAAGTTCGATCAAAAACATTGCATAAAAAATTCTTAAAATATAACTCCCACTTGAAATGATAATAGAATATCCCATTTGGATAGTTCTAAAATTCAAATCCCACTTGGAATTATATTATATTTGATAAGTTACTTTCGAAAAATATTGAAGGTGTTGTTCTAGAATCGAAAAGGTCTCTATGATTCCAATCACCATCTAGAACAACTTTCAATATTCCCCCATCACTTATCAAACTATAGTACTCTTATAGTACTAGCAGCGGAAAATAAGTATTTGATAAGTTACTTTCGAAAAATATTGAAGATGTTACTCTAGAATCGGAAAGGTCACTATGTTTCCAATCACCATCTAGAGTAACTTTCAATATTTCTCCCTCGCTTTATCAAATGTTAGTACTCTTATAGTACTTAGCAGCGGAAAAGCGTTTTTGAAAACGTATTTTTCAAAACGAATATAAAATACATTGGCTAATCTCCGTAGAGTAGAGCACAACGTCATAAGTTCATTGGCTAATCTCCGTAGAGTAGAGCACAATGACATGGCTAATCTCGCATGAAGTAGAGCATTACGGCTAATCTTTAAGGAGTAGAGCACAATTTCATAAGTACATTGGCTAATCTCCGAAGAGTAGAGCACAATGACTTGGCTAATCTCGCATGAAGTAGAGCACTATGGCTAATCTTCAAGGAGTAGAGCCCAAGTTAAAAACTTCATTCAAACGTTAGTCCCGTATGAACTAGTCGGCACTGTGGTTAGCCCCGTATGGGCTAATCGACACATTCGAGTTTGACCAATGCCTTTTGTCACCCCGTATGGGTCATTTGGCAAGTTTGCAATCGACCCAGACCATCTGTCGGATTGGTCGACCAAAAACACAAAATTGGTCGACCAATATTCGAACTGCAACTTCTCCCGGCCAGGGCCTCTGCCCTGGTCGGGGCTTGGCCAATGGCCGGCCAGGGCCTCTGCCTTGGCCGGCCAGGGGGCCTGCCCCCCTCGGCCAGGGCCGGCCAGGCCACTGGCCGGGGCCAGGGCTCCTGCCCTGGCCTCGGCCAGGCCCTGGCCTGAGGCCAGGGCGCTGCCCTGGCCGCTGGCCGGGGCCAGGGCTCCTGCCCTGGCCTCGGCCAGGGCCGGCAGGCCGGCCCTGGACACTGCCAGGGCCGGCCTGGCCCTGGCAGTGCCCAGGGCGCCGGCCCTGGCCTCTGCCAGGGCCGGCAGGCCGGCCAGGGCCGGCCTGGCCGGCAGGCCCTTGGCCAAGGCCGGCCACTGCCGGCCCGGCCTTGGCCGGCCACTGCCGGCCTGGCCATGGCCGGTCATGGCTTGGCCATGGCCGGCCATGGTCAAGGCCTTTCGGCGTTGGCCGGCCATGGCCCCTTTGGCCATGGCCGGCCACCCCCTTTGAATGGGGTTGACGCACTTTCTCCTCCCCCTTGATGGGGTGGTCGCCGGTGGTTATTGGCCGTAGCCAACCCCCTCCGCATGAGGAGAGGGGGTGCATGGCCTTCATGGCCCATTTGGCCATGGTGCACATGCACCAAATTTTCCTCTTACCCGATGGAAATAACTTCCATCATCTTCCTCGATGAAGCACCCGTTCGTCGATGAAGCACCCGTTCGTCGAGAATTTAGTTATTTTCTAATGGCCGTGTGCCAAAAATGAATAACTTACTACGTGAACGGTCGGTTCTTCCCGTCACGGAGAGTTCCTACCATATCCATAATGATAGGAGACCCTAACGTGAAAAGAACAACCGCTGCGTTCTCTTCGTCACGAAGCGTTCCTACTATATCCGTAATAGTAGGAGACCCATTCGTGAAAAAGACAACGACTCGTTCGTAGTTTCGACGGGGCGATGGTTTGACCGGGGCGAACCCATATGGCTCCGATACCAATGTAGGATCCTGTCCAAAACAGAGTTAGGATCGATAACATGAAGTTTAGACTTACGCTTGCGTACGCGGCACGGTAGTCTACGAACTTCGCCTTCGGATTCGCCACGACGGATCGAGTCTACTCACGAACGGAGTAAGGCTACTAATCCCACAATCTAAATCTCTATTTTAGATTAAGAACTTGGATGGAGGGAGAGGAAATATTTCTGCAGAGCTTCGCTATGAAGAAGATGCATGCATGAATTTCATGCAAAATGTGTAAGGAAAATGGCTACCCTTGGATCTTATTTATAGCCCCCAAGGTAGTTATTTTAGGGTAAGTTGTTCCTTTGGAACAACTTAATTAAGGTGTACCATGATACATGGCACATTATAAGCTTAAGTTGTACCATATGCATGGTACAACATAAGCTTAAGATATTCCCCCTTTATTAGCCATATGTCGCATGCACTTATGCATATATAATGCGACTTTCCCGCTCATACAGAGATCCTCTCCGCAAGGGAACAGATTCCCTTTGCACATGACTTCGTGTGCGCGACGTTCGAGGTCCGTATTCCCTCGTACATCCCCCACAAGGGTGTACAAACGTCTTCCATATCCAACAACTACGAGTACAAGCAATCAATCACGGAGGATCAACAACACACCCTAAGCACACAACAAACAAACCCTAACACACAAGCCCTAAGAGAAACAATTCGGAAACCCTAGGAGCTAGATGAGATAAAATCGAACCCTAGGGTAGGAATCGACCTAGGAGAGGGAGGGAGATACCTAGGAGGAGGAGGCGACGGCGGCGGACGGCGGGGATGGCCGGAGATATGGCCGGAGTCGACGAGAATTTGAAGGTGCTCGATCGGGTTTTAGGGTTTATCGGGCTGGAGAAGAGGAGAAGACCGACTAATAATGATTTTAGTCGAACCAAAATGAGTATAAGTCGGTCTGGAATCAAAAAGACACAAATGCCCTAACCCACTTAGTCGGTCACAGTTCAAACACTGACCGACTAGATTACCATCTAGTCGGTCGGTCAATGAGCTTGAACCGACTAAGTCGAAACAGAGGCACAAATGAATTTCTAGGGCAAGAATTAGTCGGTCTCAGTATATTCACTGACCGACTAGTTTTCAATCTAGTCGGTCGGTAAGTGTACTATGACCGACTAACGAAAGAAAAAGATAGGAGTTATATAAAAGCTTGATCTAGTCGGTCTGAGTTCACTTGCTGACCGACTAGATGAGCATCTAGTCGGTTGACAAATGAACTTAGACCGACTAGAAGAGTCCAAAAATTGATAATTGATTTCTCTTCACAAACCACTTGGATGAAACATCATAACTCTCTCATTAGTCATCTAAATTACCCCATAAAACGTCGAAATCTTAAATACGACTTTCAAATACGAATTCGATCAGAAATTCAAATATATCACATATAATTCCCAAAAATTCAATTAATCTAGCATGAATGAAATATCGCAAAATCGAATAGCATGCAAGATAATTGAATGAAATATGAATCCTATATCTCGGATTCACCCATAATCCCCAATTCTCGACGCAACCGCACAAAGGAGTCCTCCTTTAGGGGTTTCGTGAAAATATCGGCGATTTGCTTTTGGGTTTCAACGTACACTAAAATGATGTCCTTTTTAGCTACATGATCATCTAAAAAGTGGTGTCGGACATCTATGTGTTTTGATCGGGAATGGTGCACCGGATTCTTTGAAAGACAGATAGCACTTTGGTTATCCACCATGATAGGGCTAGTATCACAGTGAATACCAAAATCCTTCAAAGTGTGTCTCATCCAAAGAACCTGGGCACAAGCGGCACCGGCGGCAATATATTCCGCCTCGGTGGTTGAAAGTGATACGGAATTTTGCTTCTTGGAAAACCAAGAGACAAGAGAATTTCCTAGAAAATGGCAAGTGCCACTAGTACTTTTCATGTCGGATTTGCATCCCGCATAATCGGCATCACTGTATGAGACTAACTCATACGTGCTAGATTTCGGATAAAGTAATCCAAAATCTAAAGTGTAACTTAGATAACGGAAAATACGCTTTACCGCTACTAAGTGAGACTCCTTAGGTTGAGACTGATAACGAGCACATATGCATACGGCAAACATAATATCGGGCCTACTTGCGGTAAGATAAAGTAAACTACCTATCATACCTCGATATAAACGAATGTCTACATCCTTACCGCCCGTATCCTTGTCAAGATGCGTAGTCGTGCTCATTGGAGTCTTTTTCCCGGAAGCACTTTCCATTCCAAATCGCTTAAGCAACTCCACCGTATACTTCGTTTGGTGGATGAAGATTGCATTTTTCAATTGGCGAATTTGAAGACCTAAGAAATATTTGAGTTCGCCCATGTGGCTCATCTCAAATTGTTCCTTCATAACATTAGAAAACTCTTCGCAAAGAGCAAAGTTAGTAGCACCGAAAATGATATCATCAACATAAATTTAAACTAATAAAATATCATTATTCGCATGCTTAACAAAAAGTGTAGAATCGGCTTCGCCCATTTTAAAATTCAAATCCAAAAGAAAATTCTTTAGGCGATCATACCAAGCTCGAGGAGCTTGTCTCAAACCATAAAGAGCTTTCTTTAGTTTAAAAACATGATTTGGAAATTTTTCATTTATGAAGCCCGGAGGTTGAGAAACGTAAACTTCCTCAACGATATCTCCGTTTAAAAATGCACTTTTAACATCCATTTGAAATAACTTAAAATTTTTATGGCATGCATAGGACAATAAGAGTCTAATCGATTCTAATCTAGCTACCGGAGCGAAGGATTCTTCGAAATCGATACCTTCCTCTTGGCGATAGCCTTGAGCTACTAACCGAGCTTTGTTCCGGACGACGACTTGATTTTCGTCGGTTTTGTTCTTGAAGATCCACTTTGTCCCTATGACGGTGTGGTTCTTTGATGGCAAAGGAACAAGCTCCCATACCTCATTCCTCTCGAATTGAATGAGTTCCTCCTCCATGGCAAGGATCCAAGCATTATCTTCGCACGCTTCAACGATATTCTTTGGCTCTATCGATGAGGCAAAGGCACAATTGGCGAAGTGGTGGACTTGAGATCTCGTCTTGACACTATCATTAATATTGCCAATAACTTGCTCATAGGGATGGTCGCGAACGGTATGAAGCCGCTTGGGAATACCTTGATCACTAGGCACATTCTCAACAACTTCATTAGTCGGGTTAGTCTCAATAGAATCAATTGAATCAATAGACTTAGAATTTTCAAATGAATCACATAAAACATCCATAGAATCATTATCATTTGAAATTCTAGAAGTAGTAAAATTCTCATTAAAAGAGACATGAAGTGATTCCTCGATCGTAGAGGATCTTTTGTTGTATATCCGGTAGGCTTTGCTACGTGAGGAATACCCAACAAATATCCCCTCATCCGATCTCGGATCAAACTTGTCCAAATTATCATATGTGTTTTTAATGAAACATTTTGCGCCGAAAACACGAAAATGTTTAACTTGAGGCAATCTACCAAACAACAATTCATAGCAAGTTTGTTTGGTGCCGGGCCTCAAAAGTATTCTATTAAACACATAACAAGCGGTGTGTACCGCTTCCGCCCAAAATTGATAACCAAGTTGACTATCTTCGAGCATAGTGCGAGCACACTCCACTAGCGTCCTATTCTTTCTCTCAACTACACCATTTTGAGGAGGTGCACGAGGGAAAGAGAAGGTGTGAGTAATACCAACTTCATCACAAAATGTCTCAAAAGACTCATTCTCAAATTCACCTCCATGATCACTATGAATAGTGACAATGGTGGTTCCTAAGAGATTTTGTACTTTCTTAACAAAAATTGTGAAGTTTTCAAAAGCTTCATTTTTATTACACAATGAAAATACCCAAGTAAATCTTGAATAGTCATCTACGATGACAAGTCCATACCTTGCATTTCCTAAGGAAGCTACTCTAGTTGGCCCAAATAAGTCTATATGTAATAGCTCTAGTGGCCGTTTAGTAGAGATGCTTTTCTTAGGTTTAAATGAAGATTTAGGAAGCTTGCCACGTTGACAACAATCACAAAAACTTTTCTTTTCAAAAACAAGCTTCGGAAAACCTTTAATAGAATTTAATTTCAAAAGCTTATAAAGTGTTCCAAAGTTCACATGTCCAAAGCGTCGATGCCATAAGTGATGTTCACTTGTGTTGGCAACGAGACATTGTTCATATGACTTAGGAAGATCCAAAATATAAATATCTTTATGGCGTGTGCCGGAAAATAATAATTTATTATTATCATTTGAAATATGACACAATCCTTTCGCAAAGCTAACTTTGTAACATTTGTCACAAAGTTGGCTTATTGAAATAAGATTATGATTTAAACCATCAACTAGATAAACATCACTAATTAAGGGTTTTGAAGGGTTACCCACTTTACCAACACCGACGATGGTTCCGCTCTCGTTGCCTCCAAATACGACGCGATTTCCATTTGCAATGGAAACCACTCCGGAGAGCAATTGAGCGTCACCCGTCATGTGTTTTGAACACCCGCTATCGAGTATCCAATTCCCTTTGGAGCTAAATTTAAATTTGGTGCTCCTTTTCTTTTTCTTTTCCTTGAGTACCTAAAGATAGAAACTTTCATATCATGGTACCCAAGGTCATTGGGTCCTCAAAAGTTAGACCTTTGGAAGCCAAGTCCAATTGGACTTTGACTTCCCCACATAATTCCTACTATGCACAACATTCGAAAAATAAGCATTCATATACATTTGTTTTTCGTCCATGCTTGTGTCCTTTGGGCTCCAAATAGTGAAAATTTTGGGAGTCATCATCCTATTGGGTGCATGCATGCGACGTTGATTTCTACGTGATGCATGTTGTGGATAGGCATACGGAACATGATGGAATGGTGCATGACGAGAATTATTCATACGATGAGGTGGGTGTACATATGCATGTGTGGGAACACGTGCGTGAGGGTGTCTCACATGGTGTGCACGTGCCCGTGAACGTGTAGCATAGAAATCATCATATGTGTGAGATGGTGGAGTAGGACGTGTGTTCCTACGTGGCATGGTATTTGTGTACATATAAGCATGCCCCTTCTTTGGAGGTCCACCCAAAGTGGGTTTCTTTCCAAAAGAGGGTGTGGACGAGGTGGAAGCACCATTGGTAGATGAACTACCAATAGAGTGTTTGCTCCCACTCGTTGAGGCTTCGGAAGTTGGCCTTACAAAAGTAGTGACCGACTTGGATGAATTTCCCATCATATACCCCAAGCCAATGTGGTGTTTGGCCGGAAGTAAGTCTTTTAGGATATTATCCAAGTGGCACTTACCCTTGTTGAATTTGTTGATTCAGCCCAATGTGTCCTCATATTTCTCTTTGAGAGAACGCAAAGAAATATCCAAAGTGGATATTTGCGATGTGAGCACATAAACACGAGATTTAAGATTCTCGTTCTCAATACTCAAAGTCGAGTTTTGAGAAGTTAAATCCGCTATCTTATGTTCTTCCGCATCCTCAATGCTAACATGTTCAAGTTTAGATTTGAGATTAACAATCTCATTTCTTAACTCTTCAACAACGGTGTCGTTGTTGGTGATGATAGTCTTAGGCGATGTTTGAATGCTAGCTAGGTCATCTTTTACCTTAGTATATCTATTTACTAACTTAGTGTATTTTGACCAAAGTTGAGAGTTAGCATTTCTAAGATCATCCATCGTTACCTCATCGCTTTCGACATCACTATCATCGGAAGAGGAGGATCCTTGATCGTGCTCCTCTCTTGCCATGAAGCACATGTGCGCTTGCTCCACGTTCTCATCGTCCGACTCTCCGCTTGAAGAATCCTCGGAGTCGGTGAATGTTGCTCCGACAAGTCCCTTCTTGTACCCCTTTTTGTACTTCTTTGACTTGTCGAACTTCGGCGCCTTCCACTTCTCCTTTTGCTTGTTTTGAGGACAATCCGCTTTGATGTGTCCTGGCTTATTGCATTTAAAGCACAAAGGTGGAGAGGCGTTAGTAGAAGTAAACTTAGATTTTTGTTTGAAGTTACCCTTTCGGAAGCTTTGAGCACTTCTCCTTTTGAGTGTAGGACTTGCCGAGGGCCTCTAACTCGTTTATTATGTCAACAAAACGAGCGTAATATTCTTTCATCTTCTCGCCCTGTTGCATATGAAACATTTCGTAATCTTTGTTTACGACTACGAGTTTAGAGTCTCTTACCCTACTCGTCCCTTCATGAAGAATGAGGAGGGAGTTCCAAATTTGATATGCACTCTTACATGTGCATATCTTATTGAAATCCTCGGGCTCCAATGCGCATTGCAAGGCGTTCATTGCCTTGGCATTGCTTACCTCCGCGGCGACCTCCGCGGTAGTCCATTTCTCAAAGTCTTCTTCTTTGGGTTCGATGTATTCCTTCATTGTAGTCCTCCATAAGGATGCACTCCGGAGGAAGGTTTCCATCCGGCATTTCCAATACCCATAGTTGGTACCGTTGAAGAATGGAGGCCTTGTAGAGGAATGTCCTTCCATCACCGAAGATGCTCCTTCACGGTTCCTGAAGGTGTCATAGTTGGAAGGTGGAGGCACGGTCTTGTTGTCGTTGGCAGACATAGCTGAGTATCTGGCTCTGATACCAAATGTAATGCCCTACCAGCTACTGCACAAGTACTAGAGGGGGTGGTGAATAGTACTTTAAAATAATAAGGAGTATAATTCCAAATTAAATTGCAAACAACTACCAAATCAATTTACGGAAGCTTAAATTGAATGACAACACAAAATTAACAAAGCAAACAAACGATGTTAATGGGTTCGGATCCACCCAAGTCTCCCCGACTTGTTCCCGGTGATCCTACGTCCCAACCACCCGGATCCCCTCCGGATACTTAGGTTAGAAACCCTAACCTAAGATTTTCACTATGAATATCTTGTGAAAAACCTTCACAAGATCAAATCATACATGCAATAGCAAACGTGAATCCCACAACCCGGGATCACAACCTTCTCTCACAACCGAGAGAATCACAAAGCAATATTAAAGAGTTTAATATGAAATAAACAATCTTACCACAAAATCCTATACCTTGAGTTTTTCTTACCCAAATGGTGAAATGAAGGATTTGAGGAAGATGAAGTCACCAAGACCTAGCACCAAGGAAATGACCAGCAATCGGTGCCTAGGAATGATTTGGAGACTTGGATCAAGCAATAGCTTGAAGAGCTCACCAAGAACAACCTTCTCTCTAGATGGATTCTAGATCTAGGAATGAGAGAGAATGGGTTTCTTGTGAGGAAGAGAGCTTTTGATTTGAGTGAGAATGGCTATCTCTTTAGAACTCAATGAATCTCTGAATGGAAGCTCTAACCTAGATAGAAATGACCTAGGTTCGTATTTATAGGGTCCCATAAAAACAAGTTAGGTCATTCACCAACGGATAGAAATCTGTGAGAATTAGTCGGTCAAAGAACAGTCACTGACCGACTAGTTCATCAACTAGTCGGTCAGTCAAACAGCATGGACCGACTAAGAGTAGATCTGAGAAGAGATAGAATTTCAGACCAAGAAATCTAGTCGGTCCAAGAAGACTTTCTGACCGACTAGTTTCACAACTAGTCGGTCAGTCAGTGAACGTAGACCGACTAAGAGCAAAAAGAATTAGTCTGAGTACAAAGTGACTTAGTCGGTCCAAGAACAAAAGTTGACCGACTAAATTGTCAACTAGTCGGTCACCAAACGTTCTTAGACCGACTAACGATAAACAGTAGCTTAGGAGAAATTTAGCATGAACAGTAAGTCACAACTAGTCGGTCAAAGAAGCATCACTGACCGACTAGTTCACAAACTAGTCGGTCGGTGAGTCAACGTAGACCGACTAACTGTAAACAGTAAAGTCCAAGAAATTAAGGAATCAAACTAGTCGGTCCAAGAACAGTTGCCGACCGACTAGATCACCATCTAGTCGGTCAGTACTTGTACTTGTACCAACTAACATGCACATACAAATCCGAATCGAAGCGCGACGCTTCGAGGAAGTTAGAATGAACTTGTGCAAGGATCCTAGAGCTACGAAATGAGCGTAATGAAGATTGAAACGTAAGATATACTCAAGGCTTAACATTCTATATATCGAAGCTAAAAGACTATAAATAAAACCTTAATAAACGGTCTTCGAGAGCTTCGATTGAATCTTCATAACTTCCAAAACGGCGCAAGAGCTTCAACGAAGCTTTAGGCATGAATACGAGCTTTGGGAAGTGTTGAGATGTCGCTTTGAATGTTCTCGTGAAATTGGCGACGATCTCCAATACTGCGCTCACAAATTGTTAGTTCATGGATTATTTATGTTTGCTCATCATCAAAACCAAATCCGGGGAGTCCAATATTCAACATTTCACTCTCAACATTGACACCGGTGGAGACAAAGATATCGGTGATATAATAACGGTGATGGAGAGGGGAAGTGGGGTTCACAGAAATTGAGCTATGGACAATGTTGCTAAAGATAATCTGAGACCAATTAACTCTAATCTTGGCTAGCATGGCATAAACACACCTAGCTTGGTTACGAGAAAGTACATCTCTACTACCTCCCTTTTGATTGATGTTATATTGGAGAATGTTAGCGAGGATTCTCACTTTGGTGTTGAGGTAGCTAGTGGGTATGCTAGCCTTGTACATGATTTTAAGGACATCCTTGTCCGTCATCTCAATTTCACATAGAAGTGCCCCCGTGCTAGGTATGCCAAGCCTCAATCCTTGGTTTTCAATATTGAGATTGATGGTTGAGTCAAAACTTTGGTTATGATTCTAGACTCTCCGGGGTGTTAGAGGTGTTTATGGTCATATTGGTATAAAATAGGTTGATTAACCTTGGAAAACACCTACATTTGCGGTGAGAAAATAGATCGATTAGGCCTTAGTATTTGAAGATCATATGAATTCCATAATTTTCAAGATCACTAATTTTTACAAACATTTCATGAAGGATAGTCCTATGTGAGTGAGTTGAACTCAAAAGTAGAAATAAGATCTGGTTTGATGAGATAAGGAAGGATGAGTTCCTTCTCTGAAGGTACTTGGGATGAGGATTCTTCAATCCTCTTCTTCTTAATTGAGGTTCCTCTAACCATGGCTCTAAGATTTGTGATATGAAGTGTGGCGCTAAGAAAAATTGAAAATATGAAGAGATGAAGAAATACCTAGAGTAGAGATGAATCTTCTCTAAAATTTCTCCACCAAAACTCTTGAGATCCTTGAGATATCTGAAAAATTTCAGTTTTGGAGAGGAAGAGAGGGCTATAGTTAGCTATGAGGGTGATAGGGGGGGATAAAACTAGGGTTTTACTCTAGCTCTAATGAATCATAGCCTTATAATTAGAATCAAATGTTTAGATCTCTCATCCAAATGGGTTTAAGTGAATGGACATGGTAAAACCCAATAAGAAGCCCCAAAGCTCGGAATAATCAAACCTAATAGTCGATTATTATTAGACAACAATATTTACCCAGATAGTCTGCTATCTGGCAGCTTGGCCAAAAACTGCTTCATAACTTATTTAAAATCATGCTAAACTGGTTCATATTAACATATAATCATTTCGAACACAATTTTACTACAGAAAATTAATTTACAGAATATTTACCTTATTTAAGAGTAATTTAACTCAATTTTCTTACTCTTTTTGCCTTCTCTTCCCTTTCATATGCGAGTGAATTTTGAGAGAGACATTTTTGCTATTACCCGTATCCGTCGATACCTGAAAACAAATAATTTTGGTACCCTTTTTTCTTGGGTCTGGGGGATCGTTAGATGTGAATAAGTCTCATTTTAATGGAAGCCAAACCCAATGCAGTTTAGTATTTCCATCACAAATATATGTATAATCCTTATTTAAATGAACTTTACGAAAGAATTCATTTACGTACCTTTGCTTCACTTTGTTTGTGCCATTTCTGGGAATCCACATCTTGATGTGCCTGCTTATCAAGTGAGAATTCCTACTATTCATTTCTACATGCTTAGGGCTGGATTTTTTATATCCTAAGCCGGTCTTACTCCCTGACTCTTTTTGTCCATCAATTATATCATCAAGTTTTCCTTTCCCTTTATTAAACTTTTCAAAAAAATTAGATAAATCATCAAATTTCCTATTTGTGGTGGCCACTAATGCATCTAGGTCATTTATAATAGACTTCATTGCATTGACCTCATCCAAAAGGGATTTATTCTTACTAATCAACTCTTCATTTTCTTTCTCAAGTTCCTTCTTTTTCTTGGTGCAACTCTTATATTTCTTATTTAATTTATGGTGCTCTCTAATAAGATTGTCATGAACATTACATAATTCTTTATATGCACCTTTGATATCAAAATCAGAATCACTACCACTATCATCATCGCTATCACTAAGTAGGTCTTCATCGCTATAATGATGCGAGGATGGGTCAGAGTTAATTACCTTTGATGATGTCGACACCATGAAGCACATGTGTGCATGCTTTTCGCTGGGTTCATCTTCGTCGTCAGGTGATGATGATGATTCATCTAAGCTCGGTACATCACTTTGATCAAAAGATGAAATGCCATTTTCTTTGGATTTACAGGCTTTTTATCTTTTCGGCTTCGGCTTCTATCTCTTTCTTTCTCCTTGTCTTTTTCTTGGTCGTGATTTTTCTCCCAGGGGCAATCTCTTTGAACGTGTCCTGGTTTATTGCATCCAAAACAAATAATATCGTTAGTGAAACGAGTTTTAAGTTTGTCAAATTAACCTCGAAGGAATTTTCTGAATTTCCTTGTAATGAAGGCTATCTTGTCTTCGTTTCTTTCGGAAGGTTCTAAATCTGAGCTCTCTGCATTTGCTCTAAATGCCAAGTTCTTTTTTTGGCTTCTCCTCAATTTTTTTGTCCTCTTCCAACTCAATCTCATATGCCATTAGATTTCCCATCAGCTCCTCTAGAGTGATTGTCTTCATGTTGTTAGCTTCATGAATGACGGTAGTCTTTCCTTTCCATTCTGATCGAAGCGATCGGACAATCTTCATTACCTGATCATACTCGGGAATTTTCTTGCCTAGTCCTACAAGCTCCTTTGTATTGTTAGTAAAACGAGTATTAACATTGCTAATACTCTCTCCTTCTTCCATTTTGAAACTTTCGTGTTTAGAATATAGCATATATATCTTAGATTCCTTTACCTTCTCTATACCTTCGTGGCTTACCTCTAAGGTATGCCAAATTTGATGTGTCATTGTGCATTGCGACACTCGATTGAATTTGGTACTTGTCAGAGAGCAGAATAACGAGTTCATTGCTTTTGCATTTAGATTACCTCGTTTATTTTCGTCTGCAGCCCATTTTTCCATTTCAGCCTTTGGTTGCATGCACTTGTTTTTAGTAATGGTCCACACGTCAATATCTACGGATTGTAGGTGGATCATCATTCGAATCTTCCAATTCGGATAGTTTGCTCTGTCGAACAAAGGTGGACGTTGAGTGTTGAGTCCTTTGGAGTGGTGAGAAGTTGATGTCATCGCCTTTTACCAATGCTCTGATACCACGTGTGGGATCATGCGGAAGGCAGACAACACTAGAAGGGTGGTTGAATAGAGTTGTCCCAAAAAATAAACTTTTAGTGTATTTAAAAAATCCTTCTACGAGTTGCCTATGTCTCAAATTGAGTTTCCTTGAATTTGTATTTAATTAACAAAATATTAAGCTTGAATTAAGATGCAGCGGAATAAAAATATTCAAGCAATAAATGATAAGTGAGAGAGAGATTACAACGCAAACGCAAGGAATTTTATCCTGGTTCGGCCCAACCTTGGCCTACGTCCAGTTTCCTACTCACTTCGGAATTCAATCCACTATATTGCAACACGCGATACAAGCACCTACCTTCCCTCGCTAGGACTTTCCAACACTTAGTTTTCACCAACTAGGATTTCCCTCCACGCACTAAGTTTCCACCAACTAGGATTTCCAACACACTTTCGCTTATAATTACAGGAATTACAAGAACGGGTCTTCTCCAAAGACTTCACAAAAGATATGAAAAATAGTACAATGATTTCCTATAATCTAATAGTATATGTGTGAAATGTAGCTTAAGAAAATCCAAGATTTTGATCAAATGAATGATATTAAATAAAATACGATTTGATCAAAAACGTTTGCCTTGAAAATTGATTCTCTAAAATTTGCTCTTGGGCTTTAGAGATCAATAGTCAAGTATTTTAATCTTTGACAAAAGATATAAACTTTAAAACTTACACAAAGATTAAAATAAAAGAACTTGTATTTTGAATCTCAAGAAGAAAGCTTTTAAGCTTGGAGATCAAAATAAACAAGTATTCAAAAAGAAAAGGCTAAACAAAAATTGATGAGAATGATCTTAAGAAATATTAAACACACGAATTAAAACAGTAGCATTTTTGAATTAGAACACAGAAAATAGAGCTTGAGAGCTTTTGAGCAATATAGAGAATATATTTCAATTAGAATGTTGTGTTTTAAAACTTCTGAAATCTCATGTATTTATAGGCAAATAGAAGCTTAAAACATGCTCAAAACAGCTTGAAATCAGCTCCAAAAGTCAACTCTAACGGCTAGCAAAAATCTAGACAGATTTTCAAATCTGTCTCAAGTTGATTCAGATAGTTGGATATCCTCCCCGATAGTCGGATATCACCTCCAAATAGTCGGCTAATTTATCAAATTGTCGGCTATTATTTTGACAGAGAAATTTGAGAAAATCTGTGACAGAAATAATAGGCTATCAGTCCAAAATAGTCGGTAATTTTTGGATACCTTAATATATATATATATACTTAGAAATACTTCAAAACTAACTCATAGAAATTATATTAGATAAATATATTAATAAATGTATTTTAAAAACATTTTTCAATGATTTTTTGCAAAAGTGTGTGCGTGTGCGTGTGTGTGTAATATACTATGACTTTACAAATCTACGCAATTACTCACACAAAAACACAACTTTAGCTCTTCATCTTCATTCTTGATCTTGAGCTAATATTTCTTGTTCTCAATTCTTCATTTGGTTCACGATTCAAGATCTTCATATGCTTCATTTTGTAGCGTTCTTGATCGTAATAATGTCTCTGATTTGCGTCATAATTTGAAATGAAATGAAAATTTCATAGCTTTAAGTTCTTTGATTTGCGTCATAATGTCTCCAAATCTATAAAATAATCCACATTCACTTGAAATGAAATCATTAGTCCATATATCACTTGTGCACATCATCAAAATCAACTGGGATGGATCTCAATATCCCAACAACCAGGGCCCACTCGACCCGAGAAAGGCACAGTTCCAATCAAGACCCTTTTACGTATTGATAAGATACTTAGTAAGTCTAGTGTAAAGCTATGAAAATTTTCCTGATGAATGGATTTATACATAGTCCTCAAAATAAGAAAGAGAGTAGCACTGCAACCTTTCTAATTCTAAATCTTACTTGATTAAGTCATCACGCACTTTACTCGTGCTCGATATATATATCTATATTATAAAACAGGGATGTTATCATGGGTTATTGGATAAGAGTTTTTGGATAAGATAAGAGAAATTGGATAAGATAAGAGATATTGGATAAATGTAGTGAAATTGAGTTTGAAATTTGAAATTTGAACAAAATTTTGGGGGGGGGGAATTAAATTTTGGGGAGAAGAAAACAACCCAGCGCTCATAAAAACCCATCGCAAGCGCTTCTCCTCCACTCGCGCCCCAATCTTAGCCAATGGTGGACGTTGGGAAGGGAGACAGCGGGAGCGCTGGGCCGGTGATGAGAGGGATGCAGGAGAGCTTCAATCTAGAGGATGGAATCTTTTAGAATCTTTTCTACGCTGATCTCGCCAGTCTCTACGCTGATCTCGCCAATCTTTTCTACGCTGATCTCGCCAAGCCCCGGATGGAATCTTTTCTTCACGAGGTCGACTCTTCTTCTTCTTCTTCTTCTGGTTTTTTTGATCGTGCCCAGTTTGCTGGTTGGCTGGTTGAAGACCTTAATTGATCTAAATTATTCCATTTGGTCAAAACAATTTGATATCAATTTCGTGAAAAAAAACCTTAATTGATCTAAATTTTGATCTTGATCTTGACTTTATTTGGGTATGGAAACTCAGTGGGTCGCTGAATATACACACACTGCCATGGAGAAGCGACCGAAGAAGAGGCTGAGGTTGGCGTGGAACATGTCGTCGCCTCTCCCACCCCTAAAGGTAAATTTTTTCTTTTTCTCCATTTTATTTTGGTGTGAATATTCTATTTTATGATGTTAATTTTGCTTTAATGCATCTATATATTAATTAATCTCGAAAACATGAAGCTTGACTATTGTGAGGGAGTTTGGATTTCACTGTGCCGATCATTTATTTGTGTTTACATTTTATCTGGAGTTAAATGAGCACTCTCACATGAATGCAAATCTATATTGTGTTCATGTTGCAATCATGAACTTTTGATGTTGCATGTTGCATTCATTCATGCTACTGAAATTAGCAGGATAATTTGATGAAACATTAAGTTATAGATCTTTTGTTGTGTGGTTATCTATATTGTTATTACCAAAAAATTTTATGTAATAGCATTCTTTTTATTTAACTAGGTTCCAATTCTTTTTGCCAGTCCAATGTAATTTGCTGCCTTCTAGAACTACTACATTTTGTATCTTTTTAAGTGGGGTTTATCATTTTTAAGATAATAAAGTTCCTTAGATAACTCATGGAATGAATGGGGCTTCACTTATGCAGGTTACAGGATCGTCGGCATCTTCAACAAAGAATGTTGATGATGAAATATATTTTGATTTTAAAAAGAAGCGCTTCATTTTTTTCAAAAGACAAATATACCCATACCCTACAAAAGAATCATTTGGATACTATATGAAGAGCACTGCACCATGAACATTGAAGGTGACTATTTTGATTATAATTTTTAGTAATTCATATAGTTGTTATTTGTGAGTTATCTTCGTGAAGAGCACTGCACTTATGAAAATTTATGGATTATATGCTTGAAAAGTTCAGAATTTATGGATTATCTGGAAAGACATCGAATCTAAAATTTGACTCCACATTCTATCCATGATGCTTTCGGTCGGAATTGGGTTGTTAATACCCATCAGATTTCGTATTTTCATATTTAGTAGTCTTGGTTATAAAAATAAATAAATTAAACAATGGCTTTTAGGAGTTCTATGGTTGTTTCCTTCGATTGTTGGAAATACACTTTTGAGATAGCTTGGGGGTTTTTGTTGAAATTATTTTGTTAAGATTTCTTTTGAAGCGATGTTCTATATATAATACCTCACCATTAACTATTTAGACATGGGTTGATTTCATTAAACACATGAATATTTAGAAACGGTTTGGATCGGTTCGGATCATATTCAGGTGATGGTAATCGGGTAGAAATCCCACCCTTATATGTCATGTGTTTTGAAGCTTTCACATCCTTTTATTGGTAATGCTGGCTGAAGACTTAAATCTTTTGTTAGTAGAAACTTTTTTTTGGTTGTTATTCCCAAGATTGTCATTAAAATGAATATGGAGGAACTTAATTATGGATGTAAATTTAATTACTTCAAGCATGAGAATATGAAATTATGAATCTTCTGTAGTTTTGTATAAATTTGATCTGTATTTTCTTGGCAGGTGATGTTCTGGTTAGTGCTCTGTTTCGACATAAGTTTTCCATTATACAATGCCACATATGATGTTGATTAAAAAGTTAAAAGACTAGCTACATCTTTTCCCTCTCCTTATCAGATATGCGCTGGCTTCTTACTGTTCTTTACTGGCTTTGACAGGTTTTTATTTTTATCCTTTCAAATTGTATTTGTAAACTGTCATAGATTTACTATATGATAACATTCTGATGCTTTCCCAGTTTACAAATCTTCTTACTATAGTGTAAAATTTATAAACTAGGATGCTGTCAGATTTGTAAACTGGGAAAGAATCAGAATTTTACTATTAGGATAATTTTATCCTGAACAAATAGTATGCATCCAGAAATCCTTACAAAAATCTATGACAGGATAAAATATGACTACACATTTTGATGCTCAGAATAAAATTATTCTTGCTCAAATTTTATACCCAGGACTACACACTTTGATTCATTTTAGCAGGATGCTTGCAAATAATTTGACTACACACTCACTACTTTTAGCATGATGCTTTCAATTGCTCAAATTTTATACCTAGGACTACACACTTTGATTCATTTTAGCAGGATGCTTTCAAATAATTTGACTACACACTCACTACTTTTAGCAGGATTCATTTTAGCAGGGTGCTTTCAAATAAGCATCCTGATTATTTGACTACACATCTCATTTTAGCAGGATACGTAGGGCATCCTACACATGTAGGGTGTAGTCACTTATCACTACACATGTCTTTTGTATTGTGTATGTATACATGTAGTGTGTAGTCACTTATACTGCTAAAATTATTTGACTACACATCTCATGCACAATTTCAGTTTTTTCAGGTTACCTCAACAGCAAGGTTTAGACCTAACCTCTAAGTTTTTGATTTTTCTCTCATTTGAGTATCTTTTGCTCTCTGTTTTTTATTTGGGTATAATCCTCACTATTTTTTGATTGGGGATCTAGGATCTGAATTCGGTTTAAATCTTGAGAGCTTGCATAAATCTCTTCCTCTAAGACTGGTGCTGTTAGGTAATTTAAATGAAAACCTCTATGTTGTCATGAATTTTTTCAGCCCTGAAAGCCATGTTTTGTTGTCTCTTTAGCTTTCATAGTTGTCTTTTTATTTTGGTGTTTGTTGTATCTCCTTTGGGTTTTTTTTCAGTTTATTGAGGTTCCCTCAACAAGGTTATGAACCTAACCTTTATGTGTCTTGAGTTTTTCTCATTTGGGTCTCTTTTGCTCTTTGTTTTTTTTTGATTTGGGTTTAATCCTCACTGATTTTTGATTTAGGTTCCAGGATATTTTTGTGTTGCAGATAGTTTATGTTGGATGATTTTTTTAACATGAACAAACTTGATGGTTTAAGTTGTATCCATGTGATGTTTCTAGGCAAAAAATGAGAACTGTTAACTCAAAAGTGGATTTTTTTCCTTATAATTTGCGTGCATTTTTTGAGTTAACAGTTAATCTTTTGGTTCAACAGTTAATTTCTACAAGCTTGATTTATGTTAACTTAAACAAATGTGGATCTTTTGAGTTAACATGCATTAATTCTCAAAAGAGAACTTAAAAAATCCACAGTTGCTGAAATCAAGTTTTAATGTTGCCTGGAAACATCACTTGGGTTTAAATAGAAAATCAATAGTATTTGATGTAACAAACTTATATTCCATTGATATGATCTGGAAAAAAATGAAGAACATGAGTGGGCAAGAGTTTATTGCTCACAAAAGAGGGTAAAAACTCATTCTGTAGGAAAAACTAATTAATAATATCTTATTTGTTTTTGTATTCACATTTTGCAAGAAAAACTATTGATTTTCTCAAGGAGGTTCTATTTATTAAGGAGTCACACGGTAATTATCTTTATATGTGTTTGTTTATGTTAAGACATGATTTAAGAGGATATCTAATTTAGTTTATCAATTTGCTTATCACATATGAGAGCAGTAGTTTTGCTTGAAATTTTATTTGTGCTTATGCTTAAGTTGTTGTTTGGTTTTGTTGATATGAGAGAATCCGTGTGTTGTATGTTTGATGTCTTCTTTTGTAGTTTTAGAGAGAGTCAACATGTTGTTCTATTGTAGTTTAGGCCTTTAGCAAAAGCCTTGGTGTGATATTTTCACTTTTGGAGATGGTCGATGAATGCTAAGCCAGATTAGGAATAATGTTATGTGAGCCTTTGATGTTGTCATTTTTCTTCATCTGGGTGTTCTAAAAACATTATGTTGGGGTGGGCTGGATTGAGGTTTGAAGATTTGGGCTTTGTAGACTATGTAGGACTATCCCACTGTTGAATCAGCATCAACTCTGTAAAGTGAAAGGCAAAACACTATGTGACATCAGGACTTCTGGGTTTCACTAAGACATGTGGCCTTGCTGATAGGTGCCTTCATGAGATCTACATCATTAGTTTACAAAGAATCAAGTTTAATGAATCTGTTTTGATAAGGCTAACTCGATGCTTTATTTGATATGTCTACCACAATGATTTAAAGGTCTGGTCCACACCAATCCTATTTTGATGAAAGTAAAATTGATAAGTAGTTATGTTTATGAGTCTCAAACCTATGATTTAGAAGTCTCACACAATAATGACATCCCTGAAATTCCCATCTTGGTTAAAAGCTTGGATGTGAAAACATTAAAGGCCGGCACGTCTCCAACACACACCACTATCTAGATATTCAGGATTCTCAATGTATACTGCAATTTTAGTATAGAATCAATGAAATGAGGTTTGAAGATTTGGGTTGATATTTCTTTCCTTTTTTTTCCTTTTTTGGGAAATTGTTTGTACGCGAAGAGAATGATTGATTTGGTTTATGATGGGAGGAGCATGGGGCTGATGGGTTTGATCTATCAGACAGTTCATGATGGAGGCTGTGATGTTCATGGGTAGTTACGATGGCATCTCGGACTTCGGTTTTTGATTTTTTTTTGATATCAAATAGTTTTGATGTATGAGGTTCACAATTTATCATTAAGTTCTGATTTGCCTTCACTTTCTTTGTGAATTTTGTAGGTATTGCACCGAACTAGCAGCGTCTAATCTTCGTAGGTAAGCAACTCAGGGAGGCGGACCCTTGCTGACTATGATATCCATAATGATATGATCTTTTCCTGCAATTTTGATAGCAATTTTAGAGTCTTGATTTTATGGATGTTATTTCGGATATTGATTTTGAAAATTTGACAGTATATGCTTCATTTGGTGTTTGAGGCTAAGGGCCATTGAGGATGGCATGAAATTTTTTGGGGGGGGGGGATATGGCATGCATCATTTAATTTTGGGGGGGGAATATGTCTGTAGTTTTTTTAAGGTCATCCTCTGTGGTCCAAAGAACTCTAGGGAAGCTATGAAGCACTTTGGGCCATCACCTGGTGTTCTTCACGGTTGAGGTCGTCAAGCTTCTTAAAGACGGTAATGGATTAGATGGCAGGGGAGGCGAGAGTCTCGGTAAGGAGGCATGAGAGGGAGGGGTGGAGGTGTCCCACTAGCCGCCTTCCATGCCATCATCAACGGTGTCTTCGCCTCCTCTAATCTCTCCCCATCTCAGCTCTTATCTGCGCTTCTCCATTCATTCCCCAATCTCAATCTGGTGAGATTTTAGAGAGAACATATTTTTCTTTGATTTTTTAAGCTCTTAAGTTGGGTTTTTCTCACCGTATGCTGCTCAATCGAACAACATTCTATCGCAACACAAACGCTCTCTGTTTAGTAAGCTTGAAATATTGAATTTTTTTGTCAACTAAGGTTCATTTTGCATCTTCTTTGTTTCTTTGTTTGCTGTAAAATTTTGCAAGGAAAACATAGCCTTTTCAGGTTTTATGCCATGAGATTGCACTTGGGTTTGGGCTCCAAGTCCAATTGGCTGTTCCTTTTTATGCCAACTACGGAGAAGGCTAGCCAGTTGGGGGATTTGGGTTTAAGAGCATGCCAGTTGTAAGCTCTGGATTCGGGTACTCATATTTTGGTATGTGACTCTGATCTCTCTCTAGAGTCTTAGATTAAATTTTGGTTAATTGTGATTTTGTTGCAAGTACTTATCCAGAGTCAATGATTAGTACCTGCAATTTACAGAAATTGGATATGTTTGCTCTATGAACTATACTACTTTACCCACAGAACATTCTATACTACTTTACCCTCCTACCCTGTTCTGCAGCATAAAAGTTCCCTGCAAACTGAAGTTGAGAAGGGACCTACTAAAGTTTGCTCTACGAACAATCATCTACCATTTTAATTCTCCTAACAATTCTTTATATGTTTGTGTGTGGTTTGACAAGGAACAATTACACATGTAGCTCTTTTGTCCTTATACCCGAAATGCTGTGTGTGCCATCTCTAATGAGAACTGTTAACCAAACAGCTTACTATGCCATTGATCTCTATCATTTTCATCTTAAATTATCTTTCTCACTTCAAACTCCATCCTACTTTTCCACCAACTTTTGGATATATTTTCTCCAGCTTTAATCTATACTACTTAATTGGATATGTGTGTGCTGGATATATTTCCATCCTTCTGGCCAGTGTGGTTTCTTCTTTATCTAGAATTTTATCCAGGATTCATGAGTAAACCATTTTTTTCAAGTCATTTTTTCTCTTATTTTACTTGGGGTGTCCATATTGTTTAATGTATGAACTAAATGGCTTATTCACTTCAGTTGATCATTTTCTTCTCTATGTGATCATTTGAATTGCCAGTGAAAATAAATAACCTCATTTTGCTTTGTTTTTGATTGATTCCTTTTTTTACTAAATGGATAATTTTGATGTGATCATATGAACTAAATGGCTAATTTTTACGTCCATCTCTATTTTTCTGTTTTTTCATGTATCTTAATACTGTAACATGGTTTTAGCTCCCATCTTTATAGAATATTTTGTCTAAAAATGTGGGAAAAATGCAACTAACTTTACAAAAAAATTTAGAAATGAACTACATATTGGGGGACAAACATTTTTGTCAGTAACTAAAAATTTTGTGAGTAATTAAACAATGTGAGAACTAAAATCTCTTGAGGGGACCTAAATTTTGGGAAACTAAAACTTTGATTGGGGAACTAAGATTTTGTGGGGGGGATTTCTAAAATGAATCATGTCCACATTTTCAGGGGAACTAAGATTTTGAGGGGGAAATATCTAAAATGAATCGTGCCCACATTTTCGGGGGAACTAAGATTTTGAGGGGGAAATATCTAAATTGAACCGTGCCCGCGGGCACGGGGTATGACTAGTATATATATATACTAGTCATACCCCGTGCCCGCGGGCACGGTTCAATTTAGATATTTCCCCCTCAAAATCTTAGTTCCCCCGAAAATGTGGGCACGATTCATTTTAGATATTTC